>JAJOZX010001652.1:600000-836903 GCA_023014485.1 Bathynomus jamesi
CAATTCATTAGCTTACCGAGTGGCATTGCAATTTTATCCGATAGTAATGTGTATATTTTTACTGGGATCGTATTGATATAAGAATCTTTATCTTTTAGATTTTTTATTACTAGAGAGATATCGTTTGGTAGGATTGGATCAAAGAAAAATGAGTTTGGATTTGGTTGTGGCACGTATTGTCGGTAATGAGTGTCTAATTGGGATCGAGGCTGCAGTATTGGAGTCGATATTTACAAAGAAGTTGTTTAATAAATTGGCTATGTCTTTGGGGTCACTGTAATTTCCGTCTTGTGTGAGGGAGGAAAATGAATTTGTTTTAACCTCCTTTGTGTTAATTAACTCTTTCAGAGTGTTCCATAGCCTTTTTGGATTGGATCTTTGTTTGTCAATTGTGAACAATAATGATCTGATTTTGCTTTTTTTAATGACTGCATTAAGTCTGTTACAGTAATTTTTGTATGTCTGTTCGATAATAATATCAGTTTTCCATAGTTTAAACAGTATGCTTGCGTTTATACTCACAATGAGTGCTGGGGTGATTCTTGGTTGGTGTATTTAGTTTTAGATATTACGTTTGAATCAACAGGAAAGTTTATGCTGAATACATCCATTAGTTACTGTTACATAGGGTTGCCATATTTGAACTTTCAAAAAGGAGGACACTCCAGAGATGGGGGGGTGTATTTGTATCAGTATCTACCAACTCACGTTGTATTAATGTGTTATATATATTGCGTACTACATGTCGTCCATACTGAATATCTATAAATAAGAACAAGTGTTATGGCCTCAAAAATCAATGTTATAAATATTCAACTTTCCCGGACATGTCCGGGAAAAACCGGACGTATGGTAACCCTAAATTAGTATGCTTGAGAATGTTTGACATTTTGTTCCAATGTCATAGTTACTTTCGGTTTTTCTAGTCCAATCAAAAGCTCTTTTTTCTCAGGAAATTTAATTTGTTATTATAGCTGTTATTATAGTCGACTTTTATAATTTCCTTTGTTGAGAAAGGAGTAATTAGCATGGTGTACGAGTACAGTATATAGGCAAGTGATCTGTGCTATTTAATACAATTATACCCGAGATGCAGTCAAACGGGGACCGCACCCAAATCTGACCTAGCAGAGTCGAATTTCTAATGCCATTGTGAAGTCTATTCGGCTTTGTAATAACTAATTTAAAACCACTTGCAGTCATGATGTTGTAAAGGAAGCTCGCGTTATTATTTGAATGGTCTTCTGTGAGATCGATATTTAAATCTCCCGCAAAAATACAATTGTTACCAATATAATTAGGGATTAGAATTCTATTGATATTTGTAATAAAAATTGGTCGTTACCAGTTGGTGGTCGGTAAATGCCTAAAATTGAATACTGGTTGTCAGAAATAAACATTTCACTCGCAAGTGTTTCTGTGGTATTGTTTATACTTATCAGATCTTCGATACTTTTACTTTTGTAGTTTGAGTCTAGTGTTTATATTTACATCTCCCCTACTGTTAACACTACAAATATGGGAGCTTATGTACTATGGAATATAAAAAAAGATCTTACTTGTTTTCATTTAACCAGGTTTCAGTTAATATAGTGCACGCGAATTTATGACGCAACGATTTTAGGTTAGCTGTCAATTCGTCAAAGTGGTTCAGGAGACTGCGAATGCTTATTTAGCAAAGACAGGTCCACCAATAAAGTATAGGTTTTTGTGAGATTCCTGTTTGAGGTCGCTATTTAATCTCTCATTTTCTGTTGCTTGGTTTCGTAGTCGATCTTCTATCGTGGATACTCTTGGTATTTGTCATACATTTCATGGAAGAACATTGCAGTAGATTAAACTCGGCATCACTTCCGCTTTCCGGTTAGGTAGGTTAGGATAACTCTGGTTAGGTTAGGTTGGCCATTTTCTTTGAAAATCTGAAATGTAGTTTGAAATGTGAAATCCATATACTTGCATTATGTCGAACGTCGACATTATGAAATTCGATTTTGACCATGTAACCCATTTTAGGATTAGATTTTAACTTTTTGTTCAAATTTGAATTTCAAGTACAAATTAAAAAAAAATCGAAATCAATGATTTTTTTTTTTTCCGATTTCGGATCTAAATTTGAATTTATATAAATTTTCTTAGTCGAAATGGCTCATTGATGATATATACTGTATATATACAGAGTGTTTCATAACATGTGGGACGCGCTTTCAGGATGGATTCAGGACATGAAAACAATGAAAAAAGTTTATATAAACTTATGTTCAAAATCGCTTTGTTTCCGAGTGACAGCCCGTTATGCGTTCCAGCAAGTATTCGTCTTGCCTTTAAAGGAAGTGCTCAAAATGACCGCCTTGCGCTTGAATACACGCCTGAACACGCCTTGTCATGGACTGCCTGACGCGTTCAAACATTCCAGGTATTGCTCGGATTTTCTGGCATCCTTGTTCTACACGTTGTTGAAGCATTTCAAAGTTGTCAATGGGTGTCACGTAAACGATGGATTTCAGATGACCCCACAGGTAGAAATCGAGTGGATTCAGGTCCAAGGAGCGAATCGGCCACGCAATGGGTCCTCCACGGCCTATCCATTTATCAGGGAAATGGTCATCCAAATAGTCTCTGGCTACTCGACTAAAATGAGGCGGAGCGCCGCCATGCATAAACCACATACGACGTCGGACACCAAGAGGAACGTCATCTAGTAAATCGTTAAAATCATTCCTTAAAAAATTGGAATAGGATTCTCCTGTTAAACTTCCAGGCAAAACAAAAGGACCGATTAAGTTGTCGGCAATAAATCCTGCCCATACAGCATACATTGACACTAAATTGTTGTTGGTGCGTTGACTGGATGATGGCATGCGGATTCTCTTCGGCCCAGTGATGAGTGTTGTGAAAATTGATCACGCCATTTCTTGTGAAGGCAGCCTCATCAGAAAACAACACGGAGGATAGAAAAAGAGGATCGTGAGCACACTGTTGAAGGAAGCAAGTACAAAAAGCCTCTCGTGGTGGGAAATCAGCTTCAGTAAGGCCTTGTACGCTCTGAATGTGATATGGGTAAAGATGTTGTTCCCGTAAAATTCTCCACACAGTTGTGTATTTTACACCCTCTGCTGCTGCTGCTGCTGCTATCCTTCGGGTGCTGACACCAGGATGTTCCTCCACGCGATTCATGACCCGCTCCTCCAACTCAACAGTTCTGGCGCTGATTGGTCTACCACAATCTGAAACTCGCTTCTTGAATGATCCTGTATCACCAAGACGCTCGTCTATTCTCTGAAAGGTCTTCTTATCTGGCAGACGGCGATTCGGGAACCTTTCCGCATACAGACGTCTTGCTGCGGCCGCATTACACTCGACAAGTCCATACATGAGATGCATGTCTGCCAGTTCTCTATTTGAATAAGCCTCCATTCTCACTTCAAATGCACACTATCACTGAATAGCACAAAAACTTGGTTTTTTTTTCACTGGACTGCACTTATTGACGGTAAGAAGTTACGAATACGAACAGTGAAATACCGCGATGCACCTCTGACTGACTGATGGCTCTACACTCAACGCTATTGAAGCATGTCATAGAGTGTACGAAACATTACAATCGGCAAAGGCCATACATGAAATAAGTTTTGTATACACTTACAAACATTGTCGGCAAGCAGTGGTTGTAAACAGTTTGTGGAAATAATTGCTGGAACACAAAACGGGCTGTAACTCGGAAACAAAGCGATTTTGGGCATGTTTATATAAGCTTTTTTCATTGTTTTCAGGTCCTGAATCCATCCTGAAAGTGCGTCTCACATGTTATGAAAAACCATATATATATATGTAGCGGACCGACAAGAAATATACTAACAAGTAGACAGACAAATTCTTCCTTCCACGCCATCATCAAACATTCTTGGAAGACACACTTGGTCAAGGAATCCGAAACAATGAAAACGTCTGTTTCTTCCCAAGGCCCGCGAAAGCAAGCCCTTATCAACTAAAGGACGCGTGGAAGGCGTCTCAAGATATGGCGCGAAAGTCCACGTCACAGAGACTATATAAGCGAGATTCCACTGATATTCATCCACTCTCACTTGTTCACTTGTCGAACCCGTCACGTCAACCGCCCTCCGGCTTCCCGCCGGAGGAGCGGCCCGCTGTTCCTTCAAGGCTCCGGTCGAGCTTACACGAAGTCTATCATCAAGCAAGGCTCTCTACCAAACCCCACTCATTTCGTGCGTTCATCTCGTAAGTTCATCCTTCACGTCGTTACAGCGTCAGCTTTAGCCGGCTCCCTTCAGGGCCCACTTCAACACGCTTCACCCAAAAACGCATCATCACTCGAAGTAGGCGAAGTCTTTCCCGCTGGAGGCGTTTTCATTGGCCTCTTTCACCACACCTCAACTGGTTTACAATCATCCTCGGGAGCACCGGCAAAGCTCAACGCTACGAGAAGTCATCCTGAAGGTGGACACATTACGTGACTCGACGGCGAAGCTACAAACCCAAGTCACTTTACATCTGGTCAGTTTTCACCGCTTCACGAAAAACGGCCGTCAACGAGAATTCATTAGGCCCGTCAACACTTCACAGTGACTTACGGAACAAACTTCCAAGAGGCAACAACACTCGGGCCTACGTCTGCAAGATCACCTTCAAGCATCTTCACCATCTCAAGAGGCCTAACCACACGACTAACGCTTAGTCAACGCTTCAGTAGAACGGTCAACGACACCTCGAGCCTACAGTAATAAGTTCACCCTCAACACATATTCAACAGAGGTTTTCATCGTCCCGGTAAGCTAAGTGAATATTTTCTAAGTAACTCTCGTGAAGCCTACACCAGCCTACCGCCGAACGGTAGGCTATACTACCAAAGTGTGTAATTAAGCGTTCCAACTGACCCTCGTTAAAGAACGCAGTAGGCCTATTTCCCAATTCAAGTGTCATACCAAAACCGTAATCGTGTAGCATCTGCTATTGTGTTCATTTATATAAATACTTTACATCCGTTTATTTTATGTGATAGATTTGAGTATTCTCTTACTGAAGGCCTAATTCATTTACGGTGTACCAACTTAGTACTTACTTTCCAATTATCATTAGGCCACAGCCTCTTGTTTCTATGTCCCATTTAGGCGTAATCACTTAGCATCCTATAATTGCCTTTATATAAATGATATTCGTGTAAGCCTTTGTATAAATGATATTCGTGTAATCATTGTCATAGCATTTCTCCCAATTACCATTAGGCTCCAGACTCTTGTTTAACAGTCCACTTATGCGTAATTCTATCCTACCTAATTCATTTACAGTGTACCAATTTAACGTGCATAATTTCCATTGTCATTTGGCTGCATCATTTATTCCATGTTCATTCATGCCTAACCTTTAGCCTACATAATTAGTGTTACGTATTCTATTCAATGTGCCAAAACGTACGTGCATAATTTCTATTATCACTAGGTTTCATATTTCATGTTGTGTTCCATTTTGCATACCATTAGCCTCTCATAAACGAGCATATTTCTTAACAATTGATCTGTATAATTCCTTTTATTTACTAATCCTCAGTCAGACTTTTTCCATAATACAAATGCCGTTATAGAATTGTTAAGCACTGTAATCATTGTCAATTATTTGTTATTCACTGTGAACAAATAACTGATTTATTTTCTTAATTAAATACAAAACAATAAGGTGCTTTTTATAACCTTAACAATATTTGCTTGGGTGTAATCCAAGCTGGTGACCTTGAAGCAATTCGTGTCACTCAGAAATATTATAGTAGGCCTTCTCCATTAGCCACCTTCGACCGGGGATACTGTAGGTCCTAACTCCTAGGACATCATAAATTGTTAACCCAGCCGGTCATTAATACTCAATCATTGCATCAATTAATCACTAGCATTAAATTACTCATTATCACCTTAAACGGCTGAAACTAGGCCCAATATAGTACAGGGTGGGCCGTAAGTTTGCATACATAGGAAAAATAAACATTTTTTTATGGACAACCATTTTTATTTATATAATATGCTCTACATGGTTGCCATTGTTTTGAAAACACATTTCAATACGTGTTCCCCACTGTTGATGAACACGCATTAGCACAGTTGACGTTATGCTTGTAATGGCGTTGGTGATACGTTCCTTTAGATGATTTATGTCTCGTATCTTTTCCTGATACACCATGGCCTTCAAGTGCCCCCAAAGATAGAAATCAAGGGGGGTGAGATCTGGGGATCTGGGAGGCCACTCCACAGGACCACGCCGACCAATCCAAGCATCCGGAAACTGCTGCTGATCCAAATACCGACGCACGTGAAGACCATAATGAGGTGGAGCTCCATCTTGCTGGAAGTAAACTGGGAAGTTACCTTCCTCGTTTAGCAGGGATGGGAAATCTCTTCTTGCAACATGTTAAGATACCTTTCGGCATTAAGATTTCCACTGACAAAAATTGGTCCAATAATTCTGTCACCCATATCCCGGCCCACACCATCACTTTACCGGCACCTTGCATCTTCGTCGGACTCAGCCAGTTAGGGTTAGCATTACTCCAATAACGTATGTTTTGCCGATTAACCTCTCCATTGACGTAAACATTTGCTTCATCAGTAAACAAGATCTTAGTTGAAAAGTTTGCATCCTCGTTCACTTTGGTTAATGCCCATTCACAGAATTCCATCCGTCTATCCGGGTCGTCTTCACTCAAATGCTGTGCCATATGCAATTTGTATGGATGCCATTTGTTTGCTTTCAAAATGCGCCTGATACTCGATCTGCTGACACCACTTTCTGCAGACAACCGTCGTGTACTTTTTCTGGGACTCCGTGTAAGCGCTGTAAGTATCGTAGCTGTTGTGTCTTCATCGGTGGCTGTACGTCTTGGACCACTTCGCGGTTGATCTGCAACATTTCCAGTTTTCTGAAACTTGTTAATAAGTTTTGCCACAGTGTCGTGTGTGATGTTCGTTCCATGTTGTCTGTTAAAGTTCATTGCAACCATGCGACTGCTTCCCGACCCAGCCATCAGTATGATTTCAATTCGTTGCTCTTTCGTCAAACGCATATTCTTAGGGTATCTGAAACATAAAAACAAACGTTTAATTTTTCCTATGTATGGAAACTTACGGCCCACCCTGTATATATATATATATATATATATATATATATATATATATAATATTTATTATTACTACTACTACTACTATTATTAGTGCACCATGGTACAATTTGCTGTAACAATTAACTGCTAATAAGTGATCAGTTTTTATATTAATCGTTTATTAGCGATTGATTGTTATAATTATTATCGTGATCGTCTGCCGGTGTTGTAATATTTATTTATTGGACTGTCGGGTTTGCTGTGCAGCCCCTCACGAGGAGGAGGTGTGAGGAGCTCCATCATATATTGGGGGGGTGCATGGGCCCATGGGGAAACTTGAAGTTGGATTTTAATTACATATAAACATCACCCTTCAGAAACAGTATTAAAGTGAGTTTATTGTAAAGTGCAGTCACACTTTGGTGTATTACTATAATATGATAATTAAAACCCACTCTAATAGACAGAGTTTATTTCCACAACAGTTTCGATGCCCACTGGCATCCTCTTCGGGTGGATACAGAAAAACGAATGTACTTATAAGCGGGACCCTTTAATAATAAAAAAAAAAGTCCTTCTGGGGTTGTGGGAACGGGATCTAGCCTAGGTGCGAATTCCTTAATGGTCTCTGGATTGTTTCCTTCTCGCCTTTTTCATTCGTTTTTCGGTTTACAATTTCTGTATAAAAACAACAGTGTAATAATTAATTACACTAGGCAACAAAGATTTTGTTACAGAAGACCAAATAGGTGCTCCTAGCTAATTTCGGTATGCTGATTTCAAATCTATAATTAGATTTTTTCTATCACGTCTAGATTTTGTGTAAAATGCAAATCACTTTTAGTAAAATTTTCTACCACGTCCAGATTTTGGTTTTAATCGGCTTAATGCTAGTAATATGAAACTTGCTTTTCAAGGTTAAAGCAATTTTTTTTGCCAACTATATACAAATTCGAACAATTTTGATAAATAAAATTTATCCCGAGTTGGCAACACTGAGTCAAGAGCATAGTAACGGGCAACGGCCCAACGGTCAGTCGCTACGTGACAGTCAAGCAGAACGGTTGTTGAAGCTCTCTGCTGATGAGCAAGTGACAGGTTGTGGTGACTTGTGTTTTATAGCATTTGTTTTGTACTACGGTGTGTATTTCTTTTTATTTTGCACATCGTAATAATTACTTTCTACGTTTTTTCAGATATTGTATGGTAATTCAAAATGGCATCAAATAGACGTGCTTGTGTAAATCACCCAGACAACTTCTGCTTTGTCTGTGGACAATATACACCTAAGCCACAACGTAGAAACATAACAACAAAGATTAAACTTGCCTACAAGTGTTATTTTGACTGTAAGTTAGGAGACCAACAGAGGGACTGGGCACCACATATTTGCTGTGCACAGTGCAATGCAATGTTAATAGCTTGGATGAATGGTAAAAGAAAAGCTATGCCGTTCTCAGTCCCATGGTTTGGCGTGAGCCGAAAAATCACTTCAATGATTGTTATTTTTGTTTGACAAAGATTGCTGGTTTCACAAAGAAAAACAAATCAAAGATCACGTACCCAAACTGCGAATCAGCAATGAAACCAGTACCACATGATGAAACAAATCCACCACCAGTTCCACCAGCAACGATAATAGACAGCAGTTCATCTGAAGATTCTGCTAGTGATATAGAAACAGGGAAAGATGGCATATATGTTCCAGATGCAAATATTTCCCCACATTTGTTAAGTCAAGCGGAGTTAAATGACTTAGTGCGCGATTTGGAATTACCAAAAGAAAAGGCAGAGTTGCTTGGTTCAAGGCTTCAAGAATTTAATCTTCTCCAACCAAACACCAAAGTTTCCCATTTCCGCCATCGCCATTTGCAGTTTTCATCATTTTACTTACAGGAAGAAAACGTTTGTTTCTGCCACGATATCAGTGGTCTGATGCAAGGGATTGGCTGTCACTATGATCCAAAAGAATGGAGACTGTTCATTGACTCTAGTAAAGCTAGCCTTAAAGCTGTATTACTGCACAACGGCAATGAAAAACCTTCAATACCTGTAGCACATGCCACTGGCCTTAATGAGACTTATGAATCGATGAAACTGCTGCTAAGACTCATCAAATATAAGGACCACACATGGAATATTTGTGGCGACCTTAAAGTTGTATCATTACTTCTTGGGTTACAAAGCATATGTGCTTTTTGTGTCTATGGAACAGCAGAGATGACAAGAACCACTACAAAAAACATGATTGGCCATCTAGAACTGAACATGTTGTTGGTAAATACAATGTGAAACACCCAGCACTTATTGACCCTCAGAAAGTACATCTTCCACCACTTCACATTAAACTTGGCCTTATGAAAAATTTCGTGAAGGGTATGGATCATCAAGGTAGTGGTTTCCAATATTTAAAGGATAAATTCAAAGGAATATTGACAGATGCTAAGCTAGAAGCTGGAGTTTTCACTGGATCCGCAGTGTCATCCACGACTCATCGTTTCCATCTAACCTAAATGAGAATGAACTAGGAGCATGGACATCTTTCGTTGAAGTTGTCAAAATTTTCTTGGAAACCACAAAGCTGAAAACCACCGTAAACTCGTAGAAAACATGCTTAAATCTTATGAAATAATGGGATGCAGAATGTCTTTGAAAATTCATTTTTTACATTCTCATCTTGACTTCTTCCCGGCCAACCTTGGGGCTGTAAGTGACGAGCATGGTGAGCGCTTCCACACAACAGATCTCAGTTATGGAAAACAGATACCAAGGTAATTTCAACCCAAATATGATGGGAGATTATTGTTGGTTCCTGCAGAAGGAGAGCTCATCATCCTACAAGCGACAAAGGAAGAGGACACACCAAAGTTTCACTTAAGAACAGGAATTTGCCTTTCAGTAGTAACAACAAAATACTAACGCGCTTTGGGTGGATGGTTGGGCGCAGGGGTGGTAACTCCGCCAGCGGAATTCCGCTGTCTGTCTTAAGCCAGAATAAAGGAGGAAAGACATCCCTGTTCACTAATTATTTAAGTATGCTTAACATAAAACGTGGCACGGAAAAGTAGCTTAGACGGCTTTCGTAATAGAAGCGGGTGAGAAAAAAAATGAAAAATAGGGGTTTTCGGTTACACAAAATCTGGACGTGATAGAGAAATTTTGATATCAGATCTGAAATCAGCATCAGCGCTTTAGTAGGAATCAGTAGTTCACGTGTCTGTAACAAAAAAAAGTTGAAATTTGTTGCCTAGTGTTATCAATGTAATAATAAATTTATAGTTTCTGTAATAATAATGCAATATTAAACGTAATAAATTTAATAATAAATGTAATAATTACGTAAAAAAATAATAGAATCTGTATGTATAGAACAAGGAGATAGTTTTAAATTTGTGCGAATACTTATAAGCGGGTCCCTTTAATAAAAATGCCATTCCAGTGTCGGGAGAACGGGATCTAACCTAGGTGCGAATTTCTTAATGGTCCCTGGACTGTTTTCCCTCTTGTTTTTGGTTCATTCGTTTTTCTGTATCCACCCGAAGAGGATGCCAGTCGGCATCGAAACTGGTGGAAATAAATTCTGTCTATTAGAGTGGGTTTTAATTATCATATTTTGACCTTAACGTAGGAAAAAGTGAAGTTTTTTGTATGTATTACTAGTATAACAACAACAAAAGAAAAGGACTTGACAAGGATGAAAAGACCATATCGAAACGTTGTTCATACGATGTAGTTTTTGTCCAGATAACGAATGATATACATTTTTTCTCTTTTCAGATATGATGAACGAGAGAAAGTTCAGTGGCAACTCACGTGATCTACGTCCAATGGAAGAACACTCACCTGCAAAAGAGAGGAAATGAAATATTCGTAAGTATGCATTTTATCTGTTATCTATCTATATATCTATCTATCCGTGTCTGTTTGTTTCATGAACGTCTTTATTGGAAAATATGAAATATAATTGAGGCCCTCCTAGGAAGAAGTGACTTAGCGACAAAAGTAAAAAACGCAGTTAAAGTTGTACCAATTTGAAAGTGACATAAGTTTTGAACTTTGTGAAGATATTTCGTCGAAATGCCTTCAAAAGTTCAAAAGTTATGGCAACTTTCAAATTGGTACAAATTTAACTGCGTTTTCTGGCGTTTTTTACTTTTTGTTGCTTAGCCACTTCTTCTAGGAGAGCCTCAATTATAAGAGCAACGTTTTAAATAATAATTTCATTTTAAAAAGGCTATATAGACAATACGTACAGACCTGTCAAGTGTCACGCATTCAAATGTCGTGTCACGCTCTCACGCCACGACATGGCATTCTCACACCTTTCGGAATTTTCAACCAAAAGAAAAATCGGCAAGTTTTTTTTTTAAGTTTTATACTTGTACTAGGCTTAACATTGTTACTGATTGATCGCCATTCGGAAATCGCTAATTTTTCTGTTTCTATATAGCAAAATTTTAAATGTAAGCGATAATATGTATTAGTTTATATTTATTTATTATTAGTTTTCTATAATAGTGATAGTGCCCTACTTTCAAATTGTATGATTATTGAAACTTCATGTTGTACACTGAATATTAAAATCTGTAGAAAAATTACTACTGTTTTCAAAACTGAAAATGAACACATTATTTCGAGAAGAAAGGGGAGTTCAAATTAACTGTCATTTTACATGGATGATTATTGAAACTTTAGATTGTATTGATTATTAAAATCTGTTGAAAGATTACTACTGTTTACAGTGTATGACACTATTTTTTTGCAAATTAACTGGATCACCTAAAGATCAGGGTCCCCAGCCTTCTTTAGTTAGTATGACTTTGTCTGCTGTCATTATTCGAGAGAGTTCGCAGACGTTTTTTTATAATTACTTCCAAAGGATGTTTTATATATGTTTTTGAGCTACCCATGTTGTAATGCAATATAACGAATTTGAGTGGATGAAGGAATAATATAGGATAAGGAGTACGTTCTGTTCCTTTAAACTGTCGGAGAATATACCTAGTGTTACGATTCAATTCATTAGTCTACTGAGTGGCATTGCAATTTTATCCGATAGTAGTACTGTGTATATTTTTACTGGGATCGTATTGATGTCAGAATCTTTATCTTTTAGATTTTTTATTACTAGAGATATATCGTATAGTAGGATTGGATCAAAGAAAAATGAGTTTGGATTTGGTTGTGGCACGTATTGTCGGTAATGAGTGTCTAATTGGGATCGAGGCTGCAGTATTGGAGTCAAGGGCGTACAGTTGACCTAACGATTGGTTAGGTTAGGTCGTGATATTTTCGTTAGTTAGCCTTATAAGGCTAACTAGAGAAGGCTGGGGGCCCTGATCTTCATGTGATCCCTAAATTGTAGAATAGTTGAACATTTTATTTCGTTATATCATCGGGCCATTGTTTGTTGTGAGGGCGCAACCTTAGTGAAGGAAGCTAATGTACCAGCCTACAATGAACTTGCCTTGCCTCTGAGTACCAGCGTTTCTTGGTCGTCTATACGTTTCATATCTCCCTCGGAAGAAAAATAATCTCTTGATATGGGAATTCCTGGTGTGTGTGTGTGTGTATATATATGGGATGAATTTCACAATTAAACATGTGAAATGAATGAATGCTGCAAACCCACAAGCAAAAAGAAAAACGATTCCAAGGCTTTTCCTGTATTCATTCCCTGACGAGGTGTAGCTCCGAATACACGAAAGGCCTTGGAATCGTTTTTCTTTTTCCTTGTGGGTTTGCAGCATATATATATATATATATATATATATATATATATATATACAGTATATATATATATATATATACAGTATATATATATATATATATATATATTATATATATATATATATATATATATATGGAGGAAGAGGGAGAGAAAAAAATGTTGATCTCTCTCTTTGGAGAGCGTGTGAAGACAACGCAGAATTGATACTTTTCTTAAAAAGACTTTTTAGCGCTTAGTTTTTTTGCGCGTTGCTCTCAATTCATTCAAATTTGATAGAGCGATAAAAGGAGATAAAAACGCATTTCATTTTATCGCACATAAAGTTAAACGCTTGAAAATTAAGGCGTCCTCACCTTTTACTCTTTCTCTGCGCGCGCGCGCACGCGCGCACACACACACACACACACACACACACACACACACACACACACACACACACACACAGAAGGTGTTCCATAAGTCCGGTTCAAATTGATGCCTTTTTTTCGGAGCTTTTTTTTGTTGCAGGTAGAATAACACGCAATGGCTAATATGGAAGTGAATCACACTCATGAGAAAAACTTCTGGTCGAGTTTTATGGGAAAACTTGTCAATTTAGGGATTAATAAAAGTATAATAATGATATTTATCCAAATTATAGATGTATTTTTTCTTTTCTTTTTTACGTTTGTCGTTCATTTTTTATTTTTTTTATTTCGGTATATTTCTTTTCCTCCTTCGTTACTCTCTTTTCGAAGTTTGAACGCTTTGCGATTTACTTTGTTCGCATTTTGAGTCCCCATAAAAATTTTTTCCCGTTTTAAATTAGAGTTTCTGGACTTGAATTTGAATGTCTCGTTCATGTTTTAAACAGGTTTTTGTTTAAGAGTTTAAAAATGTTCTTGAGTTTTTCAATTTATTATTATTATTATTATTATTATTATTATTATTAGAGTATAATATAAAATTTTAAGTTACATAAATTAGAATTTATTAAACTACTCCTTATAAAGAATGATTTCCCTCCTAGATTATAGAAACTAGAATTAAAATTAAATTAAAACGTTAAAATTAAATTAAAACGTTAAAATTAAATTAAAATTAAATTAAAACGTTAAGCAGATTAATTAATCGTACTACTAGAAACGCAGTCACGGTTCCTAAGACTTATCCTTTATTTATCTTTACCTTACACAAGATGCTTAAGTTTTAAAGTAAGGAATAAACTCTCTTAAAATTGTTTAAAGAATTTTATCCGCAGTAAACCATCGGAGTTATTTTTACTCCCCACATCAATTTTTAATTTGTTTAAATACAAAGATACTGTATCCACATTACTTCAGTCCTCTGTAGTTTACTAATACAAGTGTGACCATTGTATAGGGTTTATATAGGTAAAACGAAAAGACATTTGAAATCTTGCATTTATGAACATCTGGTTAAATCACTCCGTATGAACCATTCCCTTAGCCAACCACGCCATACTGTACACGCATAATATATATATATATATATATATATATATATATATATATATATATATATATATATATATATATATATAATGACTCAGAAGTCGCGCACCATAGGCTTTATTCAGATTTACGAGTCGAAATAGTTTATAAGTGATGTTTAATTACAATATATGTTCAATAATGTTCGAATAATAAAATTTAAAGCTTTTGATTAATTATACATACTATCTTAAAATAATTAAGTTGAATGAAGCTACATTAGCCAATGGTGTCTCAGAAGTCGCGCACCATTGGCTAATGTAGCTTCATTCGTTTTAATTATTTTCAGATAGCTTTTTGATTAATTGTACATACTATTAATTTTATTATTCGAACATTATCGAACATATATTGTAATTAAACATCATTTAAAACCATTTCGACTGGTAAGCTTCGTAAATCTGAATAAAGGGTGCTCTTCCAATATGTGCTCTACCTTAAAATTTACATTCAATACGTGATCTACCTTAGATTATTCGGATTAGCAGCAGGTACGTTAGTTAGCCTTATAAGGCTAACTAACGAAAATATCACGACTTAACCTAACCAATCGTCAAGGGCGTATAGTTGACCTAACGATTGGTTAGGTTGTCATGATATTTTCGTTAGTTAGCCTTATAAGGCTAGTTTCACGGTAGAGCACGTATTGGAATATGGTAGATCACAGTTCCGCGGTAGAGCACATATTGGAAGAGCACCGAATAAAGCCTATGGTGCGCGACTTCTGAGACACCCTGTATATATATCAACAAAAATTTGTTTTCCAGTTTAGGTTAGGTCACTATACTCTATTACTCCCCACCATTAGGATACTCTATATTCAAGTTAGGTTAGGTTACTCTATATTCAATTTTCTACCTTTTTGGGGATGGCATCCCCCTTTGGCACTTTCATATTATTAGTAATACCAAAGAATTTATTGTAAATATTAGCATTGAAACTTCGAATCAGGTCTTGCTGAAGCTATAAGGCAAATAAGAAATTTCGAGAAAGTAATTCCAAAATGTTTTTAAATTAAGCAAAGAGTATGATGGATTTTAAAATAATAATAATTTACCATTTTCAAAATTATCACGACCAATTTTGTTTATAAAATTGAACTCAATAAATGGTTACTTCAAATTAAAATTTGGTTTAAATACGTATAACATTAATTTGGACTCGATCATTTTCAAATTTCCCACATGAAGTCCAACCTATAACACTAGGCAACAAAGATTTTGTTACAGAATACCAAATAGGTGCTCCTAGCTAATTTCGGTATGCTGATTTCAAATCTATAATTAGATTTTTTCTATCACGTCTAGATTTTGTGTAAAATGCAAATCACTTTTAGTAAAATTTCTACCACGTCCAGATTTTTTTTAATCGGCTTAATGCCAGTAATATGAAACTTGCTTTTCAAGGTTAAAGCAATTTTTTTTGCCAATATATACAAATTCGAACAATTTTGATAAATAAAATTTATCCCGAGTTGGCAACACTGAGTCAAGAGCATAGTAACGGGCAACGGCCCAACGGTAAGTCGCTACGTGGAAGTCAAGCAGAACGGTTGTTGAAGCTCTCTGCTGATGAGCAAGTGACAGGTTGTGGTGACTTGTGTGTTTTTATAGCATTTGTTTTGTACTACGGTGTGTATTTCTTTTTATTTTGCACATCGTAATAATTACTTTCTACGTTTTTTCAGATATTGTATGGTAATTCAAAATGGCATCAAATAGACGTGCTTGTGTAAATCACCCAGACAACTTCTGCTTTGTCTGTGGACAATATACACTTAAGCCACAACGTAGAAACATAACAACAAAGATTAAACTTGCTTACAAGTGTTATTTTGACTGTAAGTTAGGAGACCAACAGAGGGACTGGGCACCACATATTTGCTGTGCACAGTGCAATGCAATGTTAATAGCTTGGATGAATGGTAAAAGAAAAGCTATGCCGTTCTCAGTCCCCATGGTTTGGCGTGAGCCGAAAAATCACTTCAATGATTGTTATTTTTGTTTGACAAAGATTGCTGGTTTCACAAAGAAAAACAAATCAAAGATCACGTACCCAAACTGCGAATCAGCAATGAAACCAGTACCACATGATGAAACAAATCCACCACCAGTTCCACCAGCAACGATAACAGACAGCAGTTCATCTGAAGATTCTGCTAGTGATATAGAAACAGGGAAAGATGGCATATATGTTCCAGATGCAAATATTTCCACACATTTGTTAAGTCAAGCGGAGTTAAATGACTTAGTGCGCAATTTGGAATTACCAAAAGAAAAGGCAGAGTTGCTTGGTTCAAGACTTCAAGAATTTAATCTTCTCCAACCAAACACCAAAGTTTCCCATTTCCGCCATCGCCATTTGCAGTTTTCATCATTTTACTTACAGGAAGAAAACGTTTGTTTCTGCCACGATATCAGTGGTCTGATGCAAGGGATTGGCTGTCGCTATGATCCAAAAGAATGGAGACTGTTCATTGACTCTAGTAAAGCTAGCCTTAAAGCTGTATTACTGCACAACGGCAATGAAAAACCTTCAATACCTGTAGCACATGCCACTGGCCTTAATGAGACTTATGAATCGATGAAACTGCTGCTAAGACTCATCAAATATAAGGACCACACATGGAATATTTGTGGCGACCTTAAAGTTGTATCATTACTTCTTGGGTTACAGTTGGGCTACACAAAGCATATGTGCTTTTTGTGTCTATGGAACAGCAGAGATGACAAGAACCACTACAAAAAACATGATTGGCCATCTAGAATTGAACATGTTCTTGGTAAATACAATGTGAAACACCCAGCACTTATTGACCCTCAGAAAGTACATCTTCCACCACTTCACATTAAACTTGGCCTTATGAAAAATTTCGTGAAGGGTATGGATCATCAAGGTAGTGGTTTCCAATATTTAAAGGATAAATTCAAAGGAATATTGACAGATGCTAAGCTAGAAGCTGGAGTTTTCACTGGACCACAGATCCGCAGTGTCATCCACGACTCATCGTTTCCATCTAACCTAAATGAGAATGAACTAGGAGCATGGACATCTTTCGTTGAAGTTGTCAAAAATTTTCTTGGAAACCACAAAGCTGAAAACCACCGTAAACTCGTAGAAAACATGCTTAAATCTTATGAAATAATGGGATGCAGAATGTCTTTGAAAATTCATTTTTTACATTCTCATCTTGACTTCTTCCCGGCCAACCTTGGGGCTGTAAGTGACGAGCATGGTGAGCGCTTCCACCAACAGATCTCAGTTATGGAAAACAGATACCAAGGTAATTTCAACCCAAATATGATGGGAGATTATTGTTGGTTCCTGCAGAAGGAGAGCTCGTCATCCTACAAGCGACAAAGGAAGAGGACACACCAAAGTTTCACTTAAGAACAGGAATTTGCCTTTCAGTAGTAACAACAAAATACTAACGCGCTTTGGGTGGATGGTTGGGCGCAGGGGTGGTAACTCCGCCAGCGGAATTCCGCTGTCTGTCTTAAGCCAGAATAAAGGAGGAAAGACATCCCTTTTCACTAATTATTTAAGTATGCTTAACATAAAACGAGGCACGGAAAAGTAGCTTAGACGGCTTTCGTAATAGAAGCGGGTGAGAAAAAAAATGAAAAATAGGGGTTTTCGGTTACACAAAATCTGGACGTGATAGAGAAATTTTGATATCAGATCTGAAATCAGCATCAGCGCTTTAGTAGGAATCAGTAGTTCACGTGTCTGTAACAAAAAAAAAGTTGAAATTTGTTGCCTAGTGTAATCTTTCATGCGTTTAATTTACACCAAATTTATTTTGAAGTAACATTTGGTCACTTCATTTTTAACGAAAATTACCTTCATAATTTTGAACACCATAATTTATTAGTAAAATAGCCAAAATTTTTGTTTTAATTGAAAAAAAGTGTGTGTGTGTGTGTGTGTGGTTATATTTTCTTTCCTTATACCGAACATTTACTGTACTTTGAAAGCTACTTTTTTATGAAAGTAATGTAACTGAATTTATTTTATATAATAACGTTATTATAAGAAAGGGATCACCTGAAGATCAGGGCCCCCAGTCTTCTTTAGTTAGCCTTATAAGGCTAACTAACAAAAATATCACGACCTAATCTAACCAATCGTTAGGTCAACTGTACGCCATTGACGATTGGTTAGGTTAGGTCGTGATATTTTCGTTAGTTGGCCCTATAAAGCTAACTAAAGAAGGTGGGGGCCCTAATCTTCAGGTGGTCCTAAGAAAATATTCATGGATGTATTCATTATTCACGAATATTTTCATATGTATTCGAACTCGTATTCGATTATAGATGTTAATCTTTAACGCTTATTCATTCGTATAGAAAATATTTGTATTCTGTTACTTCACCAATGTTCATACTACGTATATATACAGGGTGGGCCGTAAGTTTCCATACATAGGAAAAATAAACATTTTTTTATGGACAACCATTTTTATTTATATAATATGCTCTACATGGTTGCCATTGTTTTGAAAACACATTTCAATACGTGTTCCCCACTGTTGATGAACACGCATTAGCATAGTTGACGTTATGCTTGTAATGGCGTTGGTGATACGTTCCTTTAGATGATTTATGTCTCGTATCTTTTCCTGATACACCATGGCCTTCAAGTGCCCCCAAAGATAGAAATCAAGGGGGTGAGATCTGGGGATCTGGGAGGCCACTCCACAGGACCACGCCGACCAATCCAAGCATCCGGAAACTGCTGATCCAAATACCGACGCACGTGAAGACCATAATGAGGTGGAGCTCCATCTTGCTGGAAGTAAACTGGGAAGTTACCTTCCTCGTTTAGCAGGGATGGGAAAATCTCTTCTTGCAACATGTTACGATACCTTTCGGCATTAAGATTTCCACTGACAAAAATTGGTCCAATAATTCTGTCACCCTATATCCCGGCAAACACCATCACTTTACCGGCACCTTGCATCTTCGTCGGACTCAGCCAGTTAGGGTTAGCATTACTCCAATAACGTATGTTTTGCCGATTAACCTCTCCATTGACGTAAAAATTTGCTTCATCAGTAAACAAGATCTTACAAACGCATATTCTTAGGGTATCTGAAACATAAAAACAAACGTTTAAATTTTCCTATGTATGGAAACTTACGGCCCACCCTGTATATATATATATATATATATATAATATATAATGATGCAAACCCATAAGGAAAAAAAAAATTATTTCAAGGTCTTTCGTGTATTCAGAAGTACACCTCGTCAGGGAATAAAGGGAGAAGGCGAGATGCCCAAAATATATACGACGGGACGGAAAAACAAAAAGATTAGCACATGATTAACAAGAGTTAATTAGGCAAAAAGTTATTTTAACAGGATATTGTCAATTTTATACATTCTCGCACTGTTACTAAAAATATTTTTAAAAATGGATAAATGCACATTCTAGAATATTCCTTTCAATTATATCTCTGTTTTTAACGAGCGCTTTAGAACTATCCCACTTGATACTATGATTACATCTATACATATGGTTAAACAATGCATCAGAATTATTTGTTGTTCCACACGCATATTTATGCTGTTTTACCCAAATGGCTAACGTTTTACCCGTTTGGCCTATACAGGGTGTCCCAGAATTAACTATTTCAATGAAATCGGACAAATTTTTTAAAAACACACTTTTATTTATTTTTATCATGTTTAATATGTGTTCAAAATGTATAAATTTCTAAATTTTTTTCATAATTTTATTTTCATAGTTTTTTCATAGTTTTTCATAGTTTTATTTTCATTCTCTTTCAGAACCCTATTAATAATGAATACACAAGAACGCATCTTTGTTGTAACATCCCGTATCAAAGGACTGCAATGTAATGAAATCAGAGAAAAATTTACAAGAAGATTCCACAGAACCGGTCCTACAGACAAAGCGATTCGTGAACTTGTGAACAAATTTAAAAGAACTGGATCCGTACACGACGAGGTGGGAAGAGGACGCCCAAAGACAGCACGTAACAGTACCGAACAGGTACGACATTGTTTGAGGATGAACCAACAACTTCGGTTAGGGAGGCCGGTCGAAGACTCAACATATCCAAGACAACAGTTCATAGAATCTTGCGTTCGACACTGATGAAAAAGGCTTATCACATTCAAGTACTGCATGCCCTAAATGAAGAGGATTATCCAAATCGAGCAGCAAGGTGTGCAGAAATTGTGGATCAAATCGAAAATGAAAGTTTATTGGATAACATCTTATTCAGTGATGAGGCGACTTTCCACACGTGTGGTAAAGTCAATCGACACAACTGTCGTATCTGATCCAATGAAAGACCGTCTGAAGTCATAGAATGGCAAAGAGACTCTCCAAAAGTTAACGTGTGGCTTGGAATGACCAAATCCAAAATTTATGGCCCATTCTTCTTTGCGGAAGCAACTGTAACAGGTACCGTCTACCTTGATATGCTTTAGCAGTTTCTCGAACCACAGCTTCTTGATGATGGCATTCTTGATAATGTTGTGTTTCAACAAGATGGAGCACCATGTCATTATGCTCTAATTGTTCGAGAATACCTCAACAGACGCCTTCCGAATCGGTGGATTGGACGTGGAGGACCTCGACCTTGGCCTCCGCGTTCTCCGGATTTGACACCCCTGGATTTCTTTGCATGGGGTTTCATAAAAACAAAGGTTTATCGCCAAAAGATCAATAGTTTAGCTGAACTTAAAGAACGCATCCAGTTGGCAGTGCGGGAGATAACACCTGAAATGCTTCAAAATGTGTTTCGCAGCGCTAAGGATAGATTTGAAATTTGTAGAGATACAGACGGTGCACATGTTGAAACTTCTCAATAAAGTTTTGACTTATGATTTATAAATCTATTGTTTTTGTATCATAATTTAGTAATAAACACAAAATTATGTCAGTTTTTATTAAATTTGTCCGATTTCATTGAAATAGATAGTTAATTCTGGGACACCCTGTATATACTGAGTTACATTGTGTACATCCGATCGAATACACACAACCAACCACATTATCCGGGCTGTTCTTTATTAGGCGTGATTTAACAGTATTATTATACTTAAAGACTACATTGATGCCAATTGCTTTAAGTAAAGTCGGAAGATATTGAAAATTAACATGGTAAGGTAGGCTGAAGATATTTTTACGCTCAAATTCCTTTACAGTCACACTATTGTAATACCTATTCTTGGCTTTCCTAAGACAGTTATCTAAAAATGAAATAGAATAACAATTTAATACCAATATTCATGATATTGCATAACTCGAAATCTAAAAATTCAGGACTGACAACTCTCAATGCTCTAAGAAACATAGCAGAGAAATCAGATTTAATCGAGGGATGATGATCAGAACAAAAATGCACACAAGAGTTATTATTAGTAGACTTAGAATTTGAACTGACTAAAGCATCTCCAAATTTTTAGATCCAGAAAAGATAAGCTTCCATCATTTTCTTTTTCAACCGTGAACTTAATAAATGGGACTAAATTGTTGAGCCTACCAAGAAATAAGTCAACATCCAAATTATTAGGCCGAAGGCATAAAATATCTTCTATATACCTGTACCAAACAAGGTTAAAATTAACAATAGTAGGCAAAATTCTGCTTTCAAAAAATTCCCTATATAAGTTAACTAATACAGATGAGAGATTTCCCATCGCCAATCCAAACGACATAGCATAAAACTTATTTTCAAACTGAAATTTACAATCTTTGACGCAAAGCTTAATTAACTCAATAAGAGTGTTGTGCTGAACAGGGAAAGAGTATTCGGAGAGCTTATCTTTTAAAAAATCAAGTAGGTCATCAAGAGGAAGTTTTGTGAATAGCGAGCATAATCAAAAATTAACAGATGCAAAAAACTTCTTTTTTTCTACGTGAAGGTCAAAATATGATAATTAAAACCCACTCTAATAGACAGAGTTTATTTCCACAACAGTTTCGATGCCCATTGGCATCCTCTTCGGGTGGATACAGAAAAACGAATGAACCAAAAACAAGAGGGAAAACAGTTCAGGGACCATTAAGAAATTCGCACCTACGTTAGATCCCGTTCTCCCGACACTGGAAGGGCATTTTTATTAAAGAGACCCGCTTATAAGTACAGTATATTCGCACAAATTAATCTTCTTGTTCTATACATACAGATTCTATTATTGTTTTACATAATTATTACATTTATTATTAAATTTATTACATTTAATATTGCATTATTATTTATTACAGAAATTATAAATTTATTATTACATTGATTATTACATTGTTGTTTATTATACAGAAATTATAAACGAAAAACGAATGAAAAAGGCGAGAAGGAAACAATCCAGAGACCATTAAGAAATTCGCACCTAGGCGAGATCCCATTCCCCCGACCCCAGAAGGGCATTTTTTTATTAAAGGGTTCCGCTTATAAGTACATTCGCACAAATTAATCTTCTTGTTCTATACATACAAATTCTATTATTTTGACATAATTACTGCATTTATTATTGCATTTACATTTTTTAACATTTATTATTATTACCTTTACACTAATTAATACATTTATTTTATTACCTTTATTATTACATTTATTGCATTTATATTTATTTCCACATTTATTACTTTCATTATTACATTTACATTTACGTTTATTATTCCATTAACATTTTACTGAAAAAAAAAAAAGAACGAAAAGCGAGTAAGGAAACAATCCAGAGACCTTTAAGAAATTCACACATAGGTTAGAACCCGTTCACCCGACTCCGTAAGAGATTTTTTGACCAAGAATCTCATTAAAGGGTCCAACTTATAAGTACCTTCGCACAAATTAAAATTATCTTCTTGTTCTATACATACAGATTCTATTATTTTTCTTTTGGTATAATTATTACATTTATAAAATACCTTACTTGATTCCCAATCTATAGCATGATTATTTTGGCTGGCGTGATAAAAAATGGCATTATTAGTATTACAACTTCTGAAGGCATATTTGTGTTCTTTAATACGGGTTTCAATATTTCTTCCAGTTTCTCCTACGTATACTAAATCACAACTTTTACAGGGAATGCTGTAGACCAGGGGTTCCCAAATTGTGTTCCGCGGAACACTTCTCACGGTATACAAGAGTTCCGCGGAACACCAATTTGGGAACCCCTGCTGGCCTGCTGTAGACACAGGCTTGTTCCTGTTTTGCAACGTTATTCCTAACCAATTTTCTTTTCACGGTAGACAAATATTTGAACGCCAAAGCAAACTTAAAATCTTTCGTCAACGGTTTTACTCTTTCTAAGCCGGCAATGTAAGGCAAACTCTCATATTGTTTTTGGTTAACTGAAGGTTCCCGAGGGGCATAAAAAGATTTTCTGGCTTTAAAATACGCCTTTCTGATAAACCACTCAGGATATTTTAAATCCTTAAAAATGTTCCAAATCTTTGAATTTTCCGGGGCCAGTAAATGTGGGCTACAAATCCTGAGTGCTCTTAGAAACATGGAAGAAATAATTGAGCTTTTAACCCCTTCATCATGATATGAAAAATAATGAATGTACGAATTACAATGAGTAGGTTTTTTATAGACCGTAAAATTGGGCTTTTCGCTTTCGTTAATGACCAAAACATCTAGAAAAGGTAATTGTTTGTCGTTCTCCCATTCATATTTAAATTTAATAGAGGGAACAAGATCATTTAATGACTGAATGAAAGTGTCAAAGTTGTTCCAGTGGTCAGGCCAAAATGAAGAAATATCATCTACATAACGAAACCAAATTAGATTCCTGGGACATATTGTTTGCAACAATTCCGACTCAATATTCCATGTATAATGTACTCAGTATAATGTACTCATTTTATTGAGTGACCGCAATAGGCACAAACCTCTAAGTCTAAACAGATACCCACTTGAGGATGTTAATAAAATGTTTAACAGAAAATTAAGAGAAATAAAAAATAACTATAATGGGATTTCTAAGTAGTTTCTTAGTATCAATCCGTCACTACGTATGCTCACTATTCACAAAACTTCCTCTTGATGACCAACTTAATTTTTTAAAAGACAAGATCTCTGAATACTCTTTCCCTGTTCAGCACAACATTCTTATTGAGTTAATTAAGCTTTGCGTCAAAGACTGTAAATTTCAGTTTGAAAATAAGTTTTATGCTATGTCGTTTGGATTGGCGATGGGAAATCTCTCATCTGTATTAGCTAACTTATATATGGAATTTTTTTAAAGCAGAATTTTGCCTACTATTGTTAATTTTAACCTTGTTTTGTACAGGTATATAGATGATATTTTATGCCTTCGGCCTAATAATTTGGATGTTGACTTATTTCTTGGTAGGCTCAACAATTTAGTTACATCTTTTAATTTCACGGTTGAAAAAGAAAATGATGGAAGCTTATCTTTTCTGGATCTAAAAATTTGGAGATTCTTTAATCAGTTCAAATTCGAAGTTTATCGTAAGCCTACTAATAATAACTCTTATGTGCATTTTTGTTCTGACCATCATCCCTCGATTAAATCTTCTGATTTCTCTGCTATGTTTCTTAGAGCATTGAGGCAGAAGGGGGCAACTTTGAACATTTCCTTTAGGTTGTAACAAAGAGGGGTCACACTGTAGAGATCTGTGAATAAATGATTACAAAAACCTACGGTGGTTTCACTTCATATTCACTCTCATTAATACAACATCTTAAATGTACTGTAACATGGAAACTAGGCAGAATCTGACATTTTACCATAGAGACATTGTGGTTTAGAATTATCAAAGGATTTCATCCTCCAATTTAATGTACTCTATGCTGAATCACCATATATATATATATATATATATATATATATATATTATATAATATATATATATATATATTGAAAACCATAGTTAATATGTGCCTTCACACACACACACACACACTGCATAACAGACGCCATGGTTTTGCTTCGAGAAATATATTCCTGTCTTTGAAGTTGTGAAGTCCTACTTAGTTAGCTTTTGGAAACTTTTGCTCGTCACAAAATGCTCCTTCACGCACTTGATTAAAAAGATTTTGTTAATAAAATCTCATGAACAACTCTTCATTTTCATTTTGTATCACATTTCTGGTATTTTCAAGCGTGTTCATACGTAGTTTCACGTTCGTAACAATATTGTCTTGCGCAGTGATTTTGTAGTTTGGGAATAAAGTTCGTCGCGAAAAAGTGAAATTTTTAAAAAGCATAAAAAATTACTAATTGATAACAGCCTCGTTTTCTTTGCATATCCAATTAATAATCACGTCAAATTGCATTAATTAACAATGACATTAATTCTTTTTATGAAACTTGATTTAATTCCCGTACTAACAACCAGGTGGTACGATAGTGGGGACTCGCAGCTTAACGTGGAATCAGAACGACGCACGAGTCGCAACATCATGTGAACGTACAGGACGGTCACCCACCCACTTACTACCCGAACTCAGCGTCGCCTAACTTCGCTGATTTTAAGGGAAGCGGCGTAACTACGTGGTCACAACATTGCCCATTAGATGAATAATTGCTTTTATGTGTACGGATATAATTTGGTGATTAAGTTTCCTGAAATCCGGATTGAATCCACGTTTTGAATGAAAGAACGCGACCGTTTTCTCATTGTATCACTTGCTCGGAGACACTAGCACCGGACTTGAATCTGGATAGTTTGTTGGACATATCATATAAACACGTGTCCAAAGAGTTGGCAAAAGTAAATAGACACCACGATCATTGTTGTCCTCAAGAACAAATGGCAAAGCTCATCAATGGAATGTCAGAACGTATGTCAGCTTACATATACAAAGGGGAAACCAACACGATTATAAATATATTGATTAAGTAAATCTGTTATTATTTATTGGCTTTTATTATCAAATAAAAAAATTATGGAAAAAAAACCAAAGGTGTCTATTTACTTTTGTCAACCCTCTGTACTCTGTGTTTAATCCCACACTGCTGTTCTCCAGAGGCCTTTTTCCTCTTCATTCACTTTGTCAAACTTATTTTCAAAGTTAAGATGAACGCACGCCTGCATTGGCAGATATCATTATATATATATATATATATATATTATATATATATATATATATATGGTGTAGTGGTTAGCGTCGCTGACTACGAATCCATCGGCCCCGGGATTGAGACCCGGTGACGGCAGTCGGCAAGACGCTGGGCTGCTGGTGGGGCGTGGTTTGGATTCCACGTTAAACTGTAGGTCTAAGGTGGAGAGAAAAGCTTGACCTTCGTCAGAATGAACAGTTCGGGCAGAAGCTAACCAAAGGTGTATATATATATATATATATATATGTCATAAATGCCCGAATTGGTCGAACATTTGTGTAAATTTTCGTCCATGATCATTTCTTACCCAGTAGGTCGAACAGGTATATATATATATTTTAAATTATAAATTTTTATATTATTTTCGCTTGTTAAAGTTTAGAGAAATCTGTTTTTTACCGTATACAATGATTATTTTATTGAATTTTACTCTCGTTACGATTTTAATTTAGAAAACTCGAAGTTAAATAAGTCGTCCTTTTTATTTTTCCTCGGACTTTACATACCGTCTGATTTGTTTAAGGTTTGGTTAACTTGAGTTAACCTAATCTAATCCAACCTTGCGTAACCCAACCCTGTGTAACCCAACCTCAAAAAAGTAGGTCGTACAAGAAAATCCGACTTATTTACAAAGTTCTACCTGATTGGTGAAAGAGGTGGCTTACTATTGACGCTATTGGGGATTTAGGCACACACACACACACACAAAGGGTTGCGGTGACGGAAGTAAATAGACACTTTTGATTTTTGCACCACTTTTTTATTTGATTATAAAAGTCATTAATTAAATAAAAACACATTTAATGAATGAATATATAAAAAGGAAAAGTAACACTATTTTAAATATATTGATTCAATTAATTTGACTTTTATTATCAAATCAAAGTATTTTGGAAAAAGACAAAAATTGTCTACTTATATTTGTTAACCTTCTGTATATACAGGGTGTCCCATAAGTCCGGTCTCGTAGGAAAATTTATTTTAAATTAAATTTAAAAAAGTAATATATATATATATATATATATATATATATCAGTGGCGACTCCTGCACTCGGGCTTCTCGGGCTGAGCCCGAGAGGCAAAGGGCAAGGAGAAGCATGAGAGATAAAATTGTGTATTTATAGCTTTAAGTTTTAAAAAAAAGTTTTAAATACAAATTGTAAAAATGGTTTTTGGCTGGTAGAATGTTACTATTTTTCTGTCTAGTCTTCGTCACGCAAGCAAATTTTGAGCGCATTTAGATACCCTTACTACCTATAAAAAAAACTATATTGACATATTAAGTTTTCGTGTAATCTTTCAAGATCCTTTACTCGGGCGCAAGACATTACGCCCGAGAAAGTATAAATAATATCGTATATTTAAAGTTCTTTTAATGAATAATTATTTGCTTGCATACGGTTACATAATAGTCCTTCTAATTCTCATTAAATAAAATATGTTTTTTCTCCTATTAATTTTTTTTATAAAGAAAAAACATTTCAACTCGGGCTTATATCCTTCAGCCCTGTAGAGGCACAATTTTTAATTCTGGCGATATATGGTAACTTTTTGTTTCGATAAGCGTGCCTTCAACTGCCTTGGGCGGCGGTGCAGTTTGATTTTTGCCGCAATGTGAGGTTGTTCACTTTTCTTAAATAATCTGATTTATTTTTAATATTATAAGTATTCTGATTCAGCTCCTCCTTACCATACCTGTAACTTCTGTTTCAAATGAAAGAAGTTTCTCTGTTCTTGATCGAATTAGATCATATTTAAGAAACACAATGGCTCAAGAACGGCTCTCGTCCCTGGCTAGGATTTCAATTGAAAAAGAAATACTTATTGATTTAGAAAGCAAAAAGGAATTACATGACCGAATATTAAAGGAATTTGCTTTAAAACCAAGACGCTTGGACTTTGTGTTCAAGTAAATAAAATTCAAATAATTTTTTTTACCGAGGTATGTATTTATTTATTTTATTGATAATCTTAAGTTATTGTCATTTTTCTTGCCGGAATTCCGGATTGTCTGCTACTTCCTTTTTTACATTAAATTGAAAAGTTAGAAATTTTAAATTTTGAAATCGTCAAACGGCGAACAATTTTTAAGCCAATTCTGCTATTTCTCCTTTGTGAAATCCTTCTTTGATGTGATGAACTGATTCACTCAGTAATGAGGTTTTGTTTGAGAAGAAAATTTTTGAACTTTTGAAGATATTTCGACGAAATCTTTAAAAGTTCAAAATTTATGTCACTTTCAAATTTGGTACAACTTTAACTGAGTTTTGTGGCGTTTTTTAATTTTGTCGCTCAGCCACTACTTCCTAGGAGGGCCTCATATAGTACTGTATAAATAAAAGGAAGGCCCGCAGTAAATTATGAATATATGCGTGTGTTTTTGTGTTTTAGGGGTTGTTTAAATTTTCAACCTTCTTCGCAATATATAAGGTCATATGACACGGGAAATCAACAGCTTTACGCGGGATCCAAACCACGGGTCGCTACGTCATGTGGACACGGAGGACGGGCACCCATCTATTATCCTTATCAACATCCAGAAAATACCCTTCACTAAGCTCGCCGTAAGCGGGCAGCAGAAGTGGAAGAGAGGAGAGAAACATCGTGTGGAATCGCTTCATACTGAAGGATATAAACAACGAAGAGCCTTTAATGTGCCGCAGAAGAATTTTGGTGTTTGGGGGTGGGGTCGAAAACCTCCCAGTAAAATGACGAAGGAAATACGAAATGTAACGACTGGAAATTACTGCTCTCATTTGAGAAGCATCTGACTCAAAGCGGTCCCAGATGAGCCACCTGTGCCTGGCATCATTGAAAGGTGAACTGAAGAAGTAATTCTCTCCTCCCTCAAACGAATCCCTGAGGCGGGCCAACACGCTTCACTTCTCCAGTTCCGTGGAAAAAATTGTGTACACACACACACACACACACACACACACACAGAGTGGACAGAAGTAAATAAATATATTTTTCCATAGTTTTTATTTGATAATGAGTCAATAAATAATAACAGATGTATTGAATCAATATACAGGGTGTACATAAAGTCAGGATCTATTTTTGTGAAATAATTATTTTTTCTATTTTTCTTTTCAGAAGCCCTTAGAATGAATACAGAAGAGCGTGTGGCAATAGTAATTTGGCGAATCGAGGGAAAGAAATACAATGACATCAGAGAGAAGTTTAGAAGGAGATTTCATAAGCCGGGGCCAATAGACAAGACAATACGAAAATTGGTGAACAAATTTAAACGAACGGGATCTGTAAATGATGAAGCAAGATCAGGACGACCGTATATGTCAGATCTTACCGTGAATGCAGTACGCGGAATTATCACTGAGGAGCCACGTACGTCCGTTCGTGCTGCATCACACAGACTCGGCCTCCCGACGTCATCTGTGCACAAAATTCTGAAAGTTAATTTGCAGAAGAAAAGCTATCATTTGCAGGTTTTACATGAT
The DNA here is from genome assembly GCA_023014485.1 of Bathynomus jamesi. Taxonomy (NCBI): domain Eukaryota; kingdom Metazoa; phylum Arthropoda; class Malacostraca; order Isopoda; family Cirolanidae; genus Bathynomus; species Bathynomus jamesi. The sequence continues at coordinate 629,862 of JAJOZX010001652.1, forward strand.
TTACATGAGGAAGATTTCCCTCGACGAAGTGCTGTGTGTGCTGATCTCGTAGAACAAATCTGGAGTGATAATTTAATGGACAACATTCTCTTTAGTGATGAAGCCACTTTCCATACGTGTGGAAAAGTAAATCGCCATAACTGTCGAATTTGGGCAGATGAAAGACCGAATGATTTCGTCCAAAATTGGGAAAGAGACTCGCCTAAAGTTAATGTCTGGATGGGTTTAACAAAATCTAAGGTTTATGGTCCTTTTTTCTTTGCTGAAGCTACAGTTATTGGCTTATTTATCTGGACATGTTGCAGCAATTCCTTGAACCTCAGCTGATTGGGGATAGGATTGTTAGTACCGTCGTCTATCAACATGATGGTGCTCCTTGTCACTATGCCAAAATTGTTCAGGATTATCTAAATGGACGTTTTCCAAATCGCTGGATCGGACGCGGAAGCAACAGACCTTGGCCAGCGAGATGACCAGATTTAACCCCTTTAGATTTCTTTGCATGGGGCTTTATCGAGTCGCACGTCTATCAGACGAAGATTACGAGTCTTGAAAACTTAAGTACACGTATACGAACTGCTGCAGATAACATAACCCCGCAAATGCTCCAGAATGTGTTTAGAAATGCTGCGGAACGATTTGAGCTGTGCAGGGATACTGATGGGCGTCACGTCGAATCCTACTCTTAATTATTTAATAAATGTTACCACTTTATCATTTTATGATTGAATTCCATATAATTTCCAAGTGCTTCACAAAAATAGATCCTGACTTTATGTACACCCTGTATTTAGAATCGTGTTGTTTTCCCCCATTGCATTATGTAAAGGTGACACACGTTTTGGCATTCCATTGATGAGCTTTACCCTTTTATTCTGGTGTCTATTTACTTCTGTCAATGGCAACTATATATATATATATATATATATATATATATATATATATAACTGCAAACACGCAGTATAATTAACGTAAAGAACGACGCTTGTATAGGAGATATTCCGCGCAAGACAAGAGAGAGAGAACGAAACAAATGAAAAAATGAGGTAACCACCCGGGAATCGAACCCGGGATCTTCCGATTGCCGGTCAAATGCGATAACCATTACACCATGGGCCTCACTCTTCCAAATGCCGTAATTCTTCTACATACTCGCAGAAACCAATGCCCCAAGGGGGCACCTCCCGCATGCCGTAACATTATATACATTTAACTGCAAACACGCAGTATAATTAACGTAAAGAAGGACGCTTGTATAGGAGATATTCCGCGCAAGACGGCAATCGGAAGATCCCGGGTTCGATTCCCGGGTGGTTACCTCATTTTTTCATTTGTTTCGTTCTCTCTCTCTCGTCTTGCGCGGAATATCTCCTATACAAGCGTCGTTATTTACGTTATATATATATATATATATATATATTATATATATATATATATATAATATTATAATATATATATATGGTTGCCATTGACAGAAATAAATAGACACTTTCCTCACTACACTCAACGGACTTAAACTTCTGCAATTCTTACGTTCAATGTTTTCGCCTTTCATTTTGTGTATTGGAACAATTATTGTTTTCTACCAGTCTTCACGCACATTCCCATTTGTCAATGCACTCTGACATATGCACCACGACCACGTGACCACTCCAACCCTTTCAATCTCCCATACTTAATCATTTTCTCCCGTATATTCCATCCACACCCGCTGTTTTCCTATTTTTCAGCTTGGGAACCGTCGTCGTTTTCACATCATCTGTGGTTATGTTCTCAGGCATTCTGTCGCGTGTCCTCCTCACGTTGCTAAATTCGACCATATTCAAATTTGCATTCCTCTCATCTCTTCCACTCAACAAACCTTCGAAATATTCCTTCCATCTGTTTCGTAGATCCGTATTCGCTGCGAACGTTCTTCCATTTTCATTCTCTATTATCAAACTTTCTTAGTTTCATTTCTGTATTTCCTTCCAAAATAACTTTCTATTCTTTGCATCCTAATTCTCGTTCATCCTCTTTTCAAACGCATTAATTACCGTTTTTTTCTATCGCACGAGTCTATTTACACTTCTTTTGCTTTCTTCATACACCTTCTCTCTTTTCTATCACAATGACCCTGCACGCACAACATATATATACAGGATGTCCCATAAGTCTGGTCTCGCAGGAAAATTTATTTTTAATTAAATTTACAAAGGTAATATATTAGAACTAAAACAAATGTTCAAATTGATGTCTTGTTTTGGGACCTTTTCTTTTTTTTGTTGCAGGTAGAATAACACGCAATGGCTAATATGGGAGCTAGTTACACTCGTGAGGAAAAGGCGGAGGCATTGCGCATTGCAACATACTTCGAATGATCGTGTTCAGTATTTAGAACAATGGGTTTATTATTTTAAATTTTAATTTTTCAGTCTTTCATCTACTCAATCAGTTAACTCTGGAACAATCTTCCTCAGTCCATCTTTCCTCCTGTCTGTGACCTCCCATCTTTCAAACGCGGAGTGTCTAGGCATCTTGAAAACCCCGAAACTTGATTTTGGCTCTCTTCTGTGGGAGTGGGAGGGGCACTTTTGCGGGCATTTGCCCTTGGCCCCTCCTTCCTGCATAAGAAAGTATTTAAAAAAATTTGCTTACGGGTTTTGGATGAAATCCAAATGTTGACTGAATGTTGACTAATTTACTGATTTTGGTTCTCCGTTAACAAATATGACTTCCTGCTCTCATCCAATTGCGTTCCATGGGTGGGAATCACGTCCTGAATAACTGTGGACACGTTCTCGTTTGTCAATGTTTGACTTTACTTTTGAAAGTGTCTCTCTCTTTATTTCGAGAGTGATTGAGATTCTCATTAGCTTCGATGTTGTCACTCGTTCATTTAAGGGTGCTCACACTAAGATTTTGCGAGATCATCCATTAAGTTTATTACCAATAGATTGAGGCACACTCTATATAGGTCGGTGGTATTCCTCTAAACATTTTTGACGATAATTCACATTTACACTGACGAAATAATGTTACAGATATTGCGCCATTTTTAAATGTCTATATAACGATAGAAAAGGAGGGGCAACAAACTTGATCTTCGTGAAATGAGGAATCATCGCATGGAACATTTGAAAGGTTGAAAGGTATTAACGCTTAAAATAATACAATGTTGCTTTATTTACACACACACACACACACACACACACACACACACACACACACACACACACACGTGTTCAGGTCGTAAAATATAACAAGGAAATTTGGCTTCGAGTTTTATCTTTTTCGTTTCCGTTGAGATCAGATTTGTCCTTGGATAAGCTTGGATGGAAAACCTCGCCCTGAAATAATTTCTTTTCAAGTAATTTTCAAATTCTTTATCGAATCCATATCTACTGATATTACTATTATCAGCAGTAATAACAATATTTACTGTATAATTCAAAAGAAAAACACACATATGACCTTGGTTAACCTTGGTTTTGCTTCCGCCCGAATTGTTCATTCTGATGAAGGTCAAGCTTGTCATCCACCTTAGACCTATAGTTTAACGTGGAATCCGAACCACGCCCCACCAGCAGCCCAGCGTCTTAACCACTAGGTTATTCAGGGTATCCACTTATCTACCAACTACTTTCTTTATTGTGTGGAAAGATGAACAGATGGGTTTTGCCGCGCGCCGCCTGCCGTCACCTGGATCTCGATCCCGGGGCCGATGGATTCGTAGTCAGCGACGCTAACCTCTACACCACCGAGGCACATCCTGTCACTGTCCTTTTTAGCTGATTGTTTTTTCCGTGTCTCATCACCCTGTGAGCAGTCCAGCATGCTCTAAAACACACACTTCTTCCTCTCTTCTTCGCTACACATACAAGCATTTTACATATTGCACAATCTTTTCGAAATTTAAAAAAAAGGCATCGGTGGTCTCGGAGACCTTGCTTTCGGCTCTCCTTCTTAGAAAGGGGGCCATTTTTTGCGGGCGCTCACCCTTGGCTGCTCCTTCCTACGTAAATAAATAAATAAATAAACACACACACAGTATATGTGTGTGTGTGTGTATTAGTGATGGATCGAATAACCGCAACCGCATTACAACCGCACAAAAATTCACAACCGTAACCGCAACCGCCGTTCCATAAGTGCGGTTGCGGTTGTAAAAGCTTAGTTAATTTTAATTTTAGGTTAATTAGAAATAATTATTTTTTTAAAAAGAAAATGATGGGTCTCCTTATGCGTGGAGCGGGAACGTTGTACGATGAGAGGCGTTGCCGCTTGAAAGGTGAAAATGCAACAAAAATATTATTCTTGAAATTCACACTGCCTGTCATTAAGTTTGACATCAGTTTTTCAAATGAATAATAATCCATAACTTTCCAATGGGTGGAGGCTGGGGAAAGTGGTAGGTGGGATGAACAGTGCGATGGGTCCTCGTCCCTCATCCTGGTAACACACTTAGTGCAAAATATGGTTTTAATTAATTTGACCTATTCTTTCATAATAGCTATATAAGTTTAGAATATACTTCATTTAAATAGTATTTATTTAGTAAATACCTTATGTTGAACACAAGTTTTGCAACACACAAATAGCGGTAGCGGTGTATTGCAAAACTTGTGTTCAACATAAGGTATTTACTAAATAAATACTATTTAGTATATATTATGTACCAAGTGTGGCTAAATCGCACTATAGTGGCTAATCCAGTTAATAATTACGCATTTTTCCTAGTATATGATAACCGCAACCGCAACCGCGGTTGGAAAAAATTCGACAACCGCAAACACAACCGCAACCGCGGTTGTGAAAAACCGACCACTCGATCCATCACTAGTGTGTGTATATATATATATATATATTATATATATATATCGGGTGGGCAAAAAAAAAAAAGGGAGACCTCGAACTTTGGCTGTAAAATCCAAAGTTATGGTCAGATTTCAATAGTTTGTTCACACCCCACAACTAAGTAAATTTCCTATACGGTGAACGGATTTCAAAGAAAACTAATGAAAATTACGGATTTATTGAACATTTCTTTATGCCACTGGAAATTCTCCATTTACACTACTACTGCATTGTCGGGTCGGCAAAAAAAAAGGGAGACCTTTTAAATCCTTCATATCGCGGCAAATACGGTACATAGAACATGAAATTTTAGTATGTTAGTACTTGGTAATTTTATGGTTTGTATGCCATATTTTAGTATCTCCTGTTTTATCGATTTTCTTGAGAAGCTTGTCCAAACCTCCTGCAGTTGGCTTACGTTAATTAAAAACGCTTTAACCCTTTCACTCACTGGGTAGACAATTGTGTAGCTGAAAAATAAACCATATTGATTCTTATATAACCACACATAAAGGCAAATTTATTTTTACCCTATGTCATAATTCGTGAGCGAAAGGGTTAATTATCAACTTCAACCTATGATTAGCATGATTTTTCTGGAATATTTGCCATAAATCCAATTTCTCAACTCATCTACGTGATGAGACCAAGGGAAAAAAGCAGCCCAAAAATATCTCCTTGTTCTACTTGGATGACCTAAAACTGTACGCTCCAAACAAACGCCAGCAAACAGAAGAGATCAGGGGGGTCAAAAAGTTCCCAGATGACATTCAGATGGAGTTTGGTCTTGAAAAATGCGCCACTGTCACACTAAAGAAAGGCAAAAAGTGTGAATCAGAAAACATCAGGGTGGACAACATCGTGATAGAAGAACTAGAGCAAGAGGCTACATATAAATATCTGGGAATGGAAGAATCTGAAAAGATGGAAAATGACATCATGAAAGAAAGACTTGGAAAGAATATTTAGAAAGAATAAAACTAATCCTAAAATCCCACCTAAACAGTAAAAATAAGATCATATCCATAAACTCACTGGCAGTACCCGTACTGTCATACAGTTTTGGCATAATCAATTGGACCCAGCTAGAAATCAACAAACTGGATACAATCACCAGAAAAATGCTCCATGCGCATAAGATCATATATAAAAACCAATGCACACCAAGGCTATACTTGCCAAGGAGGGTAGGTGGATTAGGGTTTGCGCTAATAGACCAAGTGCACAAAGCCATAACAATAGGATTAGCACAGTACATAAAGAAAGGAGAAGGAGGGCTAGTCAGATTTGTAAGAGACCATGAACGTGAAAAGCCTCGAACAACATCACTTTCAACGAAGGCAAATGATTATCTAGTGGACGCCGGCATAGGACCGAAGACATTGCAAATAAACCTCTCATGAAAAAGATAGGCACCATAAAAAGAAGGTATAACAGGAAAAGATCAGAAGAAAAGGAGAAAAATTGGGAAGAGCACAAATTCAGCAAAGTATACAAAGAGGACGTGCTAAACAAAGCATACATAGAGAGGGATAAAACCGTAGAGTTCCTGGTAAGAGGGTCACTGAGACCAGAAGATGAACGGCTGGTGGTGGCAGCACAAAACCAGGCATTACGGACAAACTGATTCAAAAGAAGCACCGAGGGTAAAAATGAAACTGAGATGTGTAGACTGTGCTCAAAGAACCCAGAGACTGAGAGTCACATACTATCTGGATGCGAAATACCTACACAGAGGAAACTACACAGACAGACACAATGCAGTCTGCAAGCTAATCCACTTCAAGCTGTGTAAGAAATATGAGCTAGGCCTAGAAACAGAAAAGCATTGGGAACATATTCAACAAGGAATAGAGGACAATGATAAAGTGCTGCTCCTCTATGATCATGAGGTACCAACTGATATCAGGATATCAGGATGCAGGCCAGACATAGTAGTGAGAGAGGAGGGTAACGAATGCTCTTGGTGGAAGTAGGAGTCCCAGCGGACTGGAATGTGGATAACTATGAAAGGGATAAAATCTTAAAATGCCAGAGACTTAAACATGAAATACGGAGAATGTAGAACTTGAGATCATCCCAATAGTGGTGGGAGCGACAGGGGCAGTAAAGAAATCTACAGTGGAATTCCTGGACCAACTGCCCATAAGTATAACATCTGGAGAAATTGTAAGGGAGATATTACGATACAGCACCTCTATCTTACGTTTAGTTCTAGGCTGTACCTAAAAATTCCTTATGGTTAAGATTTAACTCCGGGAGTAAGAAACACTCTCCAGCTGGAGTAGAAGGAAAAAAAAAAGAAAACGAAGGATAAAAGTTACATAAAACATCTACCTGTAAACCAAATTTCAGTTCGAAGCTATCAAAATAACGATTTATTAAATATTTCTCTAATAATACTACAACTGTTGCTCGACAAACTAATCAAGAATCCTTTATTTCCATTTTCACTTTTGTAAATTCTAATATACGATTTTTTTTTGGCAGGGTTATAAAATATAGTGAATATACTATTTTAGGGAAGATAAGATTATAATTAAACATTATAGACGAGAAAAGGGATATGGACAAACGAAAATTCTCTCCGAATTCCCCAACAAAGGATGGACTCTTGGTGGTTTTGGAAAGCCTCTAAAGAAAATTGACGAGATTGGGGATATCAAAAGAAGAGAGGGAAGTGGGCGACTAAAACTGTTCGCATACAAGACAATATTGACGACGTCGAAAAACGTATATTAAGTCAGGAAAATAGCCAGGAACCCATATGACACCAGCTCGCATATCGAAAGAGTTACATTATCAGAAACTAGTATGAGACGCATAATTAAACAAGATCTTCAACTAAAACCTTTCAAAAGGGTGCACGGGCAAAAGATTACTCAAACTGATGAGCAGAAACGAGTTCAAAGATCAAAACAAATCTTACGGCGAGAAACATGTGATAAACTTTCAAAGGCTTTTTTAAAGGGATTCACTGTGGAGCCACCTCGGAGAACAGTCAAAATTACAGTTTACTCGCACGTCCAATGTAAGAATGAAATACCTGATAGCAGACTTTGTGCAACCAGAAGTCATTTCTCAGCTAGTGTCATGGTGTCAGTTGGCATATCAAAGTTAGGAAAAACATCCATTCATTTTATTGAGCCTGACCAGTGTAAAAGTCAATGCCGAGTACTATCGAAATACTCTGCTGTGAAACATGCTTCCCGAAATGCAAAAATCTGGCCAACGGTGGTTATCATCTTTTTCAGCAAGACGGAGCAACGTCCCATACAGCAATAGCAACTGTGAAATATTAAAAAAATGTCCCAGAATTACTTGAACCCCCAAAATTGGTCACCTAACAGTCCTGACTTGAACCCTGTTGACTATGGAATCTGGGAAAATTTGGCACAAAGAGTTTACAGGAGCAGGGTGAGGAATGTTGATCACTCGCGTCAGCTTCTTGTGGAGAAGTGGGAAGAGATACCACAGGAGCAGATCGATCGAACCATTGATGAATTTCGTCCAAGATTGAAAAAAATTGTTGAAATAGAAGGGAAACACATTGAACAATTTTTTTTAATAGGAATTCCAAAAGAGTAAAATGTTAATTTGATTTCTTTTGTAAACTTAAGATTTAAGTTCTGTTTCGAAATTCAAAATCCTTTTTTTATTTTCATGTTTTTTTAATGGAGGCATTTCCTATATTTTATAAATCTTATGATGTGTTTTATAACTAAAATGAGAATAAAATTTATTACCAAAGTTTTACCGCCTTTGTGGACTCCCAGAATTTAAAATTGGAGCGATGTTCACCAGCAAAATTTGTTGAACATAAACAATCCTCATTAAATCATTAATGAGACTATTTTGGATGAAATAACTGTTTACGAGGGTGAGATTGCGCATTATATCGATAGGCTAAAAGTTAGCAAGGCTCCAGGCCCTGACGCTTTTTATCCCAGACATTTGAAAGATTTGAAAGATGTTATCGTAGGCCCCTTAATGAAGATTTTTAATCAGTCACTCGAAACGGGGATTATTCCTGAAGACTTCAAATTAGCTAACGTCACGCCTATTTTTAAAAAAGGCTACCGCGCAGTAGCTAGCAATTGTAGGCCCATTAGCTTAACGTCAATTGTCGGTAAACTTTGGAATCCGTAGTTAGGGATCGTATCATCGATCACTTAGAAAGTAGAGCTTTGATTAATAGTAGTCAGCATGGGTTTCGACGCCATAGGTCTTTTTTAACTAATTTGTTAGAATTTTATAACGAAATAGTGCGGAAATACGATAGCCATAGAGCGGCTGACGTTATTATTTAGATTTTAAAAAGGCGTTCGATACAGTTCCGCATAGGAGATTAATTGCGAAGGTCAAAGCGCACGGTATACGCCGTCAGGTAGCTAACTGGTTAGAAGAATGGCTTCGTGCTAGGAGGCAGAGGGTCGTAGTTAATGGTAGTGAATCGGGGTGGTTGGATGTAGGTAGCGGTGTCCCACAGGGTTCAGTGTTAGGCCCATTGCTATTCGTAATTTACATTAACGACATAGATGTAGGATTGACTAGTAACGTGTCAAAATTCGCGGACGATACTAAAATAGGCGGTAAGGTTGTTAACGAGGACGATAGAAATAGGCTCCAAGACGATGTAAATAGGATTATGGAGTGGACGGATAAGTGGCAGATGCAATTTAACGTAGATAAATGTAAAGTTTTGCATATAGGTTCTCGTAACAATAATTACACGTACACGATGGATGATAGGGAGTTAGCGAGCGTTGACGAGGAAGTAGATTTAGGCGTACACGTATCTAAGGATTTAAAGGTTAGGAACCAGTGCCTGGAGTCCTGCGCAAAAGCTAATAAGATGTTAGGCTTCATAGCGCGTAATTTCGAATTTAAATCGAAGGATATTATATTGCCCCTTTACAAGTCCCTAGTTAGGCCTCATTTAGAATATGCCGTTCAGTTTTGGTGCCCGTACTTGCGTGAGGATATTGATAGGTTAGAAAGGGTTCAGCGTCGTGCCACGAAACTGATTCCGTCATTGCGCAACAAGCCTTATGAAGATAGGATTAAAGAGTTAGACCTGTATTCACTCGAAACTAGGAGATTAAGGGGGGAGCTTAGTGAAGTTTTCAAAATCGTTAATAACATCGATAACGTAAATTTTGACAAATTGTTCACTTTCGATAATAATACTCGTAATAACGGATTTAAGTTGCGTGGCAGACGTTTCATCACTAATATCGCTAAAAACTTCTTTACGTTTAAAGTAACTCATAAATGGAATAATCTTCCCGCGTCAGTCGTGAACTCTACCAGCGTTAATATGTTTAAGAACCGTTTAGATAGGCATTTTAAAAATATTAACGTTGTTTAATATAATAATAAAACAATCCTCCTTTTCCCTCTCAGCCTCCTCCTTTTCCCTCTCAGCCTCCTCCTTTTCCCTCTCAGCCTCCTCCTTTCCCTCTCAGCCTCCTCCTTTTCCCTCTCAGCCTCCTCCTTTTCCCTCTCAGCCTCCTTTTCCCTCTCAGCCTCCTCCTTTTCCCTCTCAGCCTCCCCCTTTTCTCTCTCAGCCTCCCCCTTTTCCCTCTCAGCCTCCCCCTTTTCCCTCTCCCTCGTTAAAATTATTAATGTTGTTTAATATAATAAAACAATTAGCAACAGGAGCTCTAGGGGTGGTGATCGAGGATGAATCTGTTGACAATAATGCCAGCTTGTGACATGCCAGTGTGTGATGCCAGCAAAAAAAAAAAAAAAAAAAATTAGACTAACACGAGATGTAGCTCGTAGCGTAAACTAACCCACTTTTTGTTTTACTTTACCTACTTTTTTTTTTTCCTTCTTATCCTCTCCTTACTTGCATGTCTGTAGTTTGCATGGTATGATAGTGAGTTAAGACTGTGTTTGCATGGTTTGTAAGCGTTCTTATTTTACTTCTTTTCATCTTTCACCCCTCTCCTATTCTCTCCGACTATTTTTCTGACTTGTCGGCAGTGGCCGACTGATGATGATGATGGTGAGCCTTTCTTTCTCTTTTTCTGAATGAATGTTAACCCACGAGTGATAGGTGTTGCTACTTAATTAACCCCTTATTCTCTTCTCTTAACCCCCTACTCTTTCCTTTCTCTCGGGCTAACCTTAGAGTGGATCTTAGGGTCTTTGTTAGCCTTAGCTTCTGTAGATCTGTAGATTAATATAATAATCTGAAAATTGGTGTACATATATACTGTTTACATAGTTTTGCTCTGTATGAGTTTCATTATGATTGGTTAATAAATGTTGATTTCATGGCTGTTTTTAGAGTGAGCCCTTTTTCTTTTGTCAGACGGTGTATATACTCGTATATATTATACAGAAACGAAAGCCAAGGTATTATGGGTGACCTAATTATGGAAAAATGGATTTTTCAAAAGGAAAGATTTATTGTCATTTTCAGTGATTTATTAAAGGTTTGAAACTTAATGATTGCGTGTAAATCGATTAATTTAGCTGAAACTCACACATTATGACCTGTTTGAGCTTTTATTAGAGGAAATTTAATTAGTTTTGCTATTTGCTCTAATGATTATATACAGCTAAAAAACCTAATAGCGAGATCTTGCTGAATTTGGTTTATATATATATATATATATATATATATATAGATTATATATAATGTATATATTTATATATATATTAGTGTGTATGTGTGTGTGTGACCCAAAAATTACGATCGGATCGGCTTTGTTTTCACCTCGTTTTAATTTAGCAAACCTGAAAGTTTAAGCCGGACAGCGTATTTGATGTTGGTATTTGAGGTTTTCATTTCCTAAAATATCATATTGTACAAATAGTAAAGTATTACTGTATTTCACCCGATCGTGACTTTTGGATCACACTGTATTTGCATTTTGATTTTCTTTGAATAGTAAATGGGAAACGCGTGGATAAGTCGGATTAATTTGCTATCCGGTGAAAATTTACGTGTATGTTGTTATTAGTTGCAGGATTTAGCCAGAGTCATATGACAAAGTGGGACTTTCATCTTAAAAACTCTTAATCCGACCCGCCGGTCGATATATCATCAACATGAACACGGGACTCAATGTCGCTTAACGTAGCTCCAAGGAAATGACGTATAACGGCACGCCCACACGTAGCCCCTCATACATATGAGAAACTGATGTCATACATAAGATTATTCTACTATTCGTTAATTGAAGACTCGGGTTTTTGTTTCCGACTTCACTGCTTAACATTTCACTCATTTTATGTGCTAAAGAGGAGGATTTTCATGTAATGTTGCACATTTTTTTTATTCGGATTAACGTACGCCCTTTCGAACTAACTGAAATTAAGTAATTAATGTGAAAAACAAGCATTCCTTTCCTGTCTGTCTATCTGCAGTCTATTTACGCTATTTTTTATGTGAAAGAAGTTTTCTTTAATGGTTCAGTTTTTATGGCAACTTTCCTTCGTTTTTCACTGATATTCTTCCTTTTTTTTATGGATTCTGTCTTTGCACTTACATAGGTGATCCTCCTTAAAGGACGTTACGGTTATTTCTCGTTTTGTTATTAATACCGGAAATAAACAAAATATTTCAAAAATATAATTTCAGTAGTGTCATGATTCGAAACCGACATTTTTCTTTTTAATTACTGTGGTGGTAACGATACTCTTCTCTCTTTCATGAGTCGTATCGTCAAAGAGTTCAGTCGGTAAACTTGTCTTTCTTAATTGATAGATAGTTGATAGGTCGTGGTTGCAATGCAACACTGAGAGCAACATTGGAAACTATTTCTCTATCGATAATTAGTTTCGTTTCGCAAAAAGACCAAATCACTGTCGAAACTTTTTATTGTTTTTGTGAAACTGAAAATTTGTGATGTAGTGTGGTGCACAGGCCACACACGCTTTTTAATTAAATGTCACCACTATTTATAAATTAATTAAAAATGGTGTCTTCCGCCTTTCGCTTTTGTGAGGCTTCAAATTGTTGTGTCAGAAAATTGTGTTGGAAGTGTAAGTTTTTTTCTGTAAAGGTTGACTTTTCACACAGTGTTATCAGTGATGAAAAATTAACACGTTTCATCAATAAAATGTGGTACCAAGTTGGATTCGCTTTTGGGACAAGCAATTAACCACTGGCTCGCGACACAATTTGGAGAAATTCAGTTTTTGACGAATAGTAATTGAAATCGTTGAAAGAGTCAATTTACTCAATGTATATGAAGTGTTATCGTAAAAGATCGAAACATTGTTTGGAGTAAAATAAATAAATATATATAATATATATATATAATATATTATATATATATATATAATATATATACAGTCCGACATCATAGGAAAAATAATAAAAAAGGGCAAAACAAAAGCTTTTATTTACAAAACGTGCTCAATATGTCCAACATTGTTTTCTGTACACAAATTCAGACGTGATACCCAGTCAGCAAGCACACGGTGAATGATGTCAGGAGTAATGGTGTTACATGCCCCATTGCCCCAATAATGCGCTGCCGCAAATGTTCAACACACCTAATTTTCTCTGCGTATACTAGCGCTTTCAAGTGGCCCCAGAGATAAAAATCTAGTGGCGTGAGATCCAGGCTTCTAGCTGGCCATTCCACAGGCCCTCGACGTCCTATCCAATGACCAGGTAATTGTTGGTACAGGTATTCCCTTACTTGGGTGCTGTAATGTGCAGGAGCGCCGTCTTGCTGGAACCATGTTGGGAAATTTCCTTCTTCGTTCAAGACACTGGGAAATGTTTCTTCCTTGAGCATACGTAGGTAGGTGCCTCCAGTGACATGTTCATCAAAAAAGAGGGGGCCTATGATGCGATCCTTCCAAATGCCACACCATACCATCACCCGAGATGCACCTTGTTCCTTTGAAGAGGTATACCAGTGAGGGTTGTTTTGAGACCAGTAGCGGGTGTTCTGTCGATTTACCTCACCATTTCCATAAAAAACAGCCTCGTCACTGAACAGAATGGTGGACGGGAAATTGGCATCCCGAGCATAAGAAAAATATGAATTATGGTTTGTAGAAATAGAAAAATATGAATTTCTCCTATGATGCCGGACTTATGGGACACAGGGTGTCCCATAAGTCCGGCATTATAGGACTTTGCAAAGGTAGGTGAGTAGTAATGCGTAATGCCTCTGATTAAGGGTCACAGCCATTAACACAGATTGACTATAACGTGTATATATACTGTGTATATGTTACGCGTAATCAGTAAAATTGTGTTTTTCATATAAGCAAAATATTGCTTATTTCAGGAAACTGGCAGTCCATTTGCCAAATTCATGAAATAACCAAAGTTATTGATTATTTTATGAAATAAGCAATTTCGCTCTGCCTGATTTCATGAAATAGGCAGAGGAAAAACTGAGAGTTCAACTGTCAGTTGCAAACTATATTTAAAGCAAAATATACAGGCAGGTACCTAACCTATTTTGATGTGCTCTTGCACGTATGGCGGTCGGTGGCAGGAGCTGTTACAAAGGTCTCCAGCTTTTAGACAGGAGCATCTTTTGGTCAGACAGCTGGTTCGGCAGTTAGGCTCTCTCTCTCTCTCTCTCTCTCTCTCTCTCTCTCTCTCTCTCTCTCTCTCTCTCTCTCTCTCTCTCTCATATATATATATATATAAAATGTCATATACTGGAACACATATACGAGGTTATTAGCTGAAAGAAGAAAAGCCTAAATATATAACTTCTAACTTCTAAATAATAGAGCAGTAAATCAGAATTTATCGCATACAAACGAATCTACAACTTAGGAAAGTTTATGGGCGGGAAAATACTATGAACTGCACATTACAACTTTGTTTTACTACATAGTACATTATTTAAGCCGCAAATCTGGGAACTATTTTAGCCGGATATTTTCCCTTTCTCTCTCTACCTAATTGCAGCTATGGTGTTGGGAGTGCCATTTCATCGTATTTTTTCATGTTTCATAGTTTATAAATGACTAACATTACAAGGAGGAATGGTTTATGGATCTTTCCTGTTTCATTAACTGTTTCCGATTTTTATGAAAACAACGTAATATGTACAGTTTTTCACGCTGATTTCAAAATTATAAACCATTTCATCGAGAAATACTTAGGTCAGGTTAGGTTAAGTTAGGCTTATTAGCATTTGATGTTTTCTAGGACACTGTTTTTCTTTCGGTATTAAGTTATATTCTTGTAAAAAATTTACTGCATTTTCTTCTGTCTCAGTCTTCCTATATAATTCTATAAAATTAAATTTGTCAATCATTGGAAAGTAAAAAGCTGTTGAACTATATAGTCTATGCTTGCAGCGGAAGAACAAAATAGATGCTCAACGCCCCCGTTTAAAAAATAGCCTAGCCTATGCTTGCAGTGATAACACCGTTCTAGTACTTTTTGTAGTATTTTATAATTTACTTTCATTTCGAAAAAAATTATTTTTAGACCTAACCTAACCTACTGTAAGTATTTCTCGATGAAATGGTTTATAATTTTGAAATCAGCGTGAAAAACTTTACATATTACGTTGTTTTCATAAAAATCGGAAACAATTAATGAGACAGGAAAGACATATATATATATATACAGGGCGTCCCAAAAAAATGTATACACACTTTAAATAATTATAAAGGCAGTGTTTATTAAAATACATTTCATTTTCAAAATGTAATAGAATCTACAGACATTATTTAATTGTTTTGTCAATGCCTGTTTTCAAACTGACGTCCGTTCTGGTCCAGGCACTGCTGATAACGCGAAGCAATGGAATCGCAAACATCACGAAACATTTCGTTTGGTATTTGTGTGCATTCTCGTTCAATGGCTGCTCTCAATTCAGCGACTGTTGCAGGTTTTATAGCGTAGACTTTGTCTTTTAAGTATCCCCATAAAAAAGGTCTAGTGGTGTGAGGTCTGGTGAACGCGGAGGGTATTCTACGAAACCCCTTCGTCCAATCCACATCCACATCGTGCCAAGTACCACTCGCAATACTCCACTCTTCGGTCCGGATCATCTTCATTAATAGCATGGACTAATCTTGGAATGTAACTTTTCCATTGACAGCGCTTCAAAATGCGTTGGACAGACGATTCTGAGATTCCTACCTCACGACTCGCTTGCCGCACAGATTTTCTTGGACTTTGGTGATACGTTTCCAGTACTCTTTCTTGCTTTGTGGGGCTTGTCGATGTCCGTGGTCTTCCGGAACGCTTCTTGTGGACATTCTGAACAGTTCCATCGGCTTCAAACTTATCTCTAATTCGAGTGATGGTAAGTCGCGTTGGTGGATCTGTTTGAAACTCCCTCCTAAACTGTCTTTGCACTTCAACTGCGTTTTCACACTTCCAGTAGCATTTTAGAATGAATTTCCTTTGTTCAAAGCTTAGTCTGACTGCCATTATTAATTCTAATGGGTTTAACTTGGAAAGAAAGAAACATCAATTGAGCTATCAGCTGTTAAAGTGTGTATACATTTTTTTGGGACGCCCTGTATATATGGTGGCGCCTCGGTGGTGTAGTGGTTAGCGTCGCTGACTACGAATCCATCGGCCCCGGGATCGAGCCCCGTGGTTCGGATGCCACATTAAACTGTAGGTCTAAGGTGGAGTGACGAGCTTGACCTTCGTCAGAATGAACAATTCGGGCTGAAGCAAAACCAAGATTAACATCATAAGAGATTTTATAATACGAATTGTAAATATTTTTATAATTTCCAATATTAACTTTTGTAATAATGATAATTATTGTAAATAATAAAATGTTAAATGATTATATTATGTAAATGTTATAATTAATGCAAAGTAAAAATTAAAATTACTTATTTTTTTTTAACGTAGTTGAATAATAACGTAGAATTATAATGTATATACTGTTGAGGAAACTTAGTGTAATTATAATGTATATATTGTTGAGGAAACTTAATGTAATTATAATGTATATATTGTTGAGGAAAAACTTAATGTAATTTGCTAATTTTTTATTTTCGAACGTTTTAGTTTAGTGTAAAAAAAGTTTATATTTTATTAAAGTTGATAAAATTGAAGCACCCATTAAAGTGGCACTGTATACCAATGCCACTTTAACCGGTGGTACTTTAAAAGGTTTTCAAATGGTACTTGAAGATGAAAAAAAAAAAATTTCTTCAAAAAGCGGCTGTCGTCGAGCGAGTGAAGGCAAACTAAATAAAAGCACACAACGCTGAAAAAATTCTTATTTACTTTTAAACATATTTTTTTGTTTAAAATAAATTTGGAGAACAACAACAGCAGCAACAACAAAAACAATTTGTTTATCCTTTATAATAATTTTTTTTCAGTGTACGTCTTTTTTTTTTATTGCATTTCTTAAGAATCTTTTAAAGCAGGCATTGGAGTATGTGTAATGTGTATCTCCTTATTTTCATAAAATTTAGGCGAGTCTTACTTTAGTCTTAAGTGGTACTAGAGGGAGGACATATCCTTGAAGTGGTACTTGGCTCAAAAAAAAAAAATAAATAAAGTTGAAAGCACTGCGCTATACTACGGCTGGCAAGAGCGCCGGCCCCGAGATCCGGAGCTGTTTTTTCGGAGCAGAGATGAGTGGAGCCGGGGCTTAAAGTCCCTAAAGTAAATGGAGGTGGAGCGAGGGTAACTGGAGCTGCAGCAAAACCTTTGGAGTCTGCTCCAAAAATGTTACTTTTTTCAAATCTTTGATCTTATTAGCTATATATGCTGTAACAGTATTATAAGATTACACTGCACAACACAATTTCTGTCCTCCCCCAAAATCCCCTCCCCTCCCCATTACCCCCACCCCGAGGTCATTCTCCATCTCTCCCCCAAAACTCCCTTTATGCAACTTGGGGGGGGCTAACTCCCACCCCTCTTGTTGCATAAAATGGTTGAAACATTGTGGTTAATTTTTTTTTTTATTTAAACAGGAAATGGAAGGAATTGTAGGTTTTTTAAAATGTTTAAGGATATACACTGTATACTTAAACTAGGATTTTATTTTCCATTAAAAAATTCAATATCTGTATGAAGCTTCATTAAAAGTCGGATTAACCATTCGGATTGGTTGACAAATAACCACGTAATTTGGTTGGTGTAGCCAATTATTTTTTCTATGTATAGATAATTGTACGTAATTATATTGAGATTTTTCCATTACTTAAACTGAGACCTTATTTTCTATTAAAAATTCCAATATCTGCGTTGAGCGTCATTAAAGGTTATTTTCTACCTTGTTCCGCGGATAAATGAGACTTTTGGGTATCGCGTAACTTTTTTACATTATTAGTGAAAGGTTGCCCGCATGTTCTCCAGTGGCATTTAGAAAAATGTTTAAATTTTTTTTTAAGATATGACGCTAACATTATGACGTTATAAAAAATATGACGTTATTGAAACATTATATGAAAATGTTTATCGCAACGTTTCCGCCACCATACATTTTCACGTTGTTAAAACATTATAAAGAACATTTAAACACGTAAACATATTAAAGACATTTTTCAAACATGTTTTTTTCAAAACGTGTTTAAAATGTTTTTTAATGAATGATTAAAACTCGTATTGTGCAACCTTTCAATAATGTTTTAGAGTTAAACATTTTCGTGTTACCTGGGTTATTTACTTTATTAATACCCCTATGACAGAGAATCGATAATTTAGGGGTGTATGTGTGACCTTAGAAGGAACAGATTTCAATTTTTATTTTAATTAATATTTCTTCAGGTGTTTTCATTTGAAAAAAATTTATACTTTTCTTTTTTTTAACTTGTGCATTTTTTTTTTTATGACTTTTTCATAAAAAAAAACATACGAAGCCGTCTTAGGAAGAAGTGGCTAAGCGACAAAAGTCAGAAAACGCAGTTAAACGTTGTACCAACTTGAAAGTTGTCATAACTTTTGAATATATTTCGACGAAATATATTCAGCAGTTCAACATTTTCAACTGCGTTTGTTGGCGTTTTTTACCTTTGTCGCTTAGCCACTTCTTCCTAGAAGGGCCTCATACAGTATACATTGAACAAAAGTAATTTGCTGAAACTACCAAATTAATGGACAACCTAATTCAAATAGTTAATTTACCCATTGAAATACGTTACCGCAGAAAAATAAGTGTATGGTTGAATAAAACATTTTAATTGGTTGCAAGATAGTTGGTGATGTATTTTGGTGGTTTGAGTCGAGCATATTAAAAGTCCGTTGGAAATGCGCGAGTGATGCTATACACTTATTCAGAGTGTTTTAAAACGAAACTACTTTTAGTAAAATTAATCACAACTTCCTTCTATTTACTAAACCTGATTAATCCATTCACTTGTCTTGCGTATTTACTCATGCATTTGGACTCAAAATGCAGAAAGTATTTAAAAGCGTACGTAATCTTCCTTCGCTATATGCCTCTATACAGTCATGGACACTTCTCATTCTGTTGTCAAACATAATAAATAAATAAATATATATATATATATATAGATATATATATATATATATCTATATATATAATATCTATACATTATAATAATTATATATATACATATATATATATATATATATACATATACATATATATATATATATATATATACTGTATATATATGACTTAGTTCCCATCTGGAGGTTTCCAGGTTGGATCCGTGCGATGCGTCTCCCCCGTCGGTAATCTCGCCACTGCGCCCAGTCTCTGGCCAGATCTGTTCTCTGGCGCCAGGTTAAACCCGGATTCTCTCTCTCTACCGTTTTGAGCCACGTCGTCTTTGGGCGTCCCCGGGGCCTCGATCCCACTATTCTTCCGTACATCAGCTTTCTCGGAGTCGTCCTCCCCCATCCTCTCCATATGGGCGTACCATCTCCTCTGCGCATCCACCACCCTGTCCACTATGGTGAATTTAACGCCGAAGTTGACTGCATCATAGGTTTCAATGGCGAAATAGGGCAGCCGGCTCGCCACTGCTCCGCTACCCGTACTCAATAATAAACTTACTTCGTCTTAGGACTCTACGTTATTATTGTAAATTTCTTTTCAAGGTTTCTTATTATTCATACAAAAAAGATACGCCTTATTTCAGAACATATTTTTCAAACTACTGAAAATTAGTTCTAATGTATGATTATTACTTGAGCTAAAATATATTTTATCTGCACAATTCACAGTTATTTATGTCATGAAATGAAAATAACTTACATCTTATTTTGACAAGTTTCTGTTCTCTCAACTCGTTTACAATAAAAGCAAACACACCTTCTGCAGTGAGCAATGTTGCATCTCTGCTACCAAGCTTCTCCAATCCAATTTTAAACGGTTTTAAAGATGAGATAATAACATTTATATATTCAAATTCTTCATTTGAAATATCCATGCCCTTTCCAATCCCAAAGTCAATCAATGCTTTCGAAATTCGTTTTCTTACTTGTACAAATCTCTCCAACATTACTATGAAACTATTCCATCTTGTTTGCGAATCGCGTTGTAGATGAAGTTCTTTGTTATGCTCAAGTCTTACATATTTTTGAAAGATTTCGTTTTTTAAGGGCGATCTACGAAATAATTTCACAATTTTCTCACTTTTGTAATAGTGCTTGCAATGTATGTCTTCAAACCCTTCTGCTAGTTCAATAGGCCTAACATCGGCAAAATTATCGGCATTGTTTGAAATTTCGACAGCAGTTGTAAATTCGTCTTCTTCAACATTCTCTTCGTCGCTATCATTGTTCATGCTTGCATCTTCCTCAGAAATGTCTTCTGATACCTGTTGATTAACTGTTGCGTTTCTTGAATTACTTTTTTTCGGAAAGGACATCACAAACAGCCAAGTGCAGACCATGTGCAAGACATTGTTGATGCTCACTATGGCTAATTCTTCCAAATTTTAATTTTACCATGACACTAGCTCCATCTGTTACACTAGCAACTATGTCATTTTCCATGCTTAATTTAGTCATTTAGTTTTCTTTCAACAAGCTCAATAGTTTTATCAGCCTGAAAATAAAATACCGGGAAATCCCGGGATTGATGATAGTAGTTTTCCCGGTAAATGAGCTGTCTACTTTACTTCCGGGATCCCGCGATCCCGGATGCCCAGCCCTAATTCCATATAGCCATTAACACATTTCTATTCGTTTTTGTACGTAACACATACAAACTCATTATGATTAATTCTGTTTTATCTTATTTTCTGAGAACAGACTTTTGTTACACCCTGATATATATATATATATATATATAATATATATATATATATATATATATATATATATATACCTTTGGTTAGCTTCCGCCCGAATTGTTCATCCTGACGAAGGTCAAGCTTTTCACTCCATCTTAGACCTACAGTTTAACGTGGAATCCGAACCATGCCCCACCAGCAGCCCAGCTTCTTAACCACTATGCCACCCAGGGTACCCATTTATCTACCAACCACTTTTTTATTGTGTGGAAGGATGAACAGCTGGGTTTTGCTGCACGCCGGCTGCCGTCACCGGGTCTCGAACCCGGGGCCGATGGATTCGTAGTCAGCGACGCTAACCATACACCATCGAGGTATATATATATATATCTATATAATATATATATATATATATATATATATATATATATATAAATATATATATATATATATATAGGGTGAACCAAATGTAGGTGGACAGTAAATGATAACGTTTATTTTGAGAATACATATTTAATTTTTTTGTATACTATAATACAAAATAAAATTTAAATAAATTTAGTTATAATATTAATATAATATAACACAAACACCATAGTTATAATGAACACCATAGTTATAATATAATATAACACAAACCGTATTCAACCTACTGTCCACCTACTTTTGGTTCACCGTGTGTATATTATATATTATATATATATATATATATATATATATATATATATATCGATTATGTACTGGTTAGATGTTAGTTTCACGGATTCGTCCGCGCTCCACATACTATCGAATGCACCTTGTCATGATTTTGCGTACCATTTTCTTAATTATAAGTATTTACAAGTAACACCTGGTACAGGTATGATGTTATAGTTACGCGCAGGTGTGGTCTTAATATACATTTAGGAAGAAACACTTGTATAATCAGAGAGCGCATTTAAAGAAGAAAGTTAGACTTAAAACTAAAACACCGACGCTAAAGTAACGTGTCCATATTATATTACAAGTTCTGTTAAGATGCAGCTTTCATCAACAGTGTGGTAATAATGTAATGATGGTTTTTTTTTACTTCCTTCGTAACAGCTAAGATCATATGACGGAGGAGACCTACAGTTTTACGTGGGATCCGAACCACGGGTTTTTTTTTTATGTAGGAACGAGAGGGCAATGGCGAACGCCTGCACCCCCACCCCCACTCTATAAGAACGAGAGAGCCAAAATCAAGGTCTCCGAGGCCCACTATGCCATTTTATTTATTTATTTTTTTTATAAATTTTGGAAAGATTGTGTAGTGTGTAAAATGCGTGTATGTGTAGTGAGGAATAGAGGAGAAATGTGTGGTTTGAGAGCATGCTGGACTGCTCACAGGATAGAGGGGTTTACGTAATGTCGACGCAGAAGACGGTTTCCCACCCAACTACTACCAAGACCCACTGTCACTTAACTTCACTGATCGACGGGAAGCGGTGTTACTACATTGGCTACGACGTAGCCCATCAGTAGTATAGATCGATGGCAATTGAATTAAGTTCGCTCGGTTGAGAGGTGTAGCCTGATACTACCAAATCACAAGACAAATAAAAATATTTTTTTTTCAACCTTATTAACTTAACCTACCCTAGAGTGACCTAACATGACTCTACTTCACCAAACCTAAGCTAACTTAAGAATGTGTCTAAATGATTTTACCTTATCTAAAATTTGGAGTAGTCCCGTTTAGGTATGAAAACTCAATACTACCGGCTGTCTACCGCGTGTTTCGTACAATTCATGGACAGTGTAATAAATGAGATCGTAACATTTGAAAAAATATTAAACGTTAGAATAAACTGCTTTTGTGTTGAATTCATTCTATCATTCCACTTACTCGCAGGAACATCAGTAAACGAGCTATAATCCGACTTATTACAGCCATAACGAGTCAATAGATTGTATGTAAAATTGTATTACATAACCTTCTTCATGTATTTATTTATGGATTTACGCAATTAAGGACACTTCCACGCTTAATTTAAGCAACATTCTATCCGAAAAATTAGTGAAAGTTTAAAGCACAAAGGTTAATTCTTTTATTCTTTTTTTAGTTTTTCCTTAACACAGACAATTGCTTGGTTGTATTCCCAACTGATCCATATGGTCAATTCAACCATACGGTGACTCCACTAACCATACTTTTTTCTGGTAACAAGCTTAATTGGTTAGTGCAATCATATCGTGGTTAAATTAACCATATGCATCGGTTGGCAAATAGTTAACCATGCATCGGTTGGCAAATAGCTAACCATGCATCGGTTGGCAAATAGCTAACCATGCATCGGTTGGCAAATAGCTAACCATGCATCGGTTGGCAAATAGTTAACCATTCATCGGTTGGCAAATAGTTAACCATTCATCGGTTGGCAAATAGTTAACCATTCATCGGTTGGCAAATAGTTAACCATGCATCGGTTGGCAAATAGTTAACTGCTGAAACTAAGTTTTCTTTCTGTTTAGTTAAAAAAAAAAAAGAAGGTCGACACACCTTTAAATTCTCCTTAATTACTTCCTTTGTTTACTTTTACACAATATCTGTGTAAGTTTTCCGTTTCTTCGAGTTCATTCTCAAAGTCACGTTCCGAGCACGTTCGACGGATTAGTGTTTGGAAGTATTTGTTGGTCTGTGTATTTTTCTCTTTCTTTTAATTACCACGAATTAGGTTTATCGTTATTTCATTAATAGCTAGTGTATTTGTGCACGGTGTTAACGGAGTCTGGACCAATGAGAAGTGGCTACCCCCATCAGTAAATGT
The DNA here is from genome assembly GCA_023014485.1 of Bathynomus jamesi. NCBI lineage: Eukaryota > Metazoa > Arthropoda > Malacostraca > Isopoda > Cirolanidae > Bathynomus > Bathynomus jamesi. Next base: position 653,627 of record JAJOZX010001652.1, read on the forward strand.
TTAAACGTGACCTCTTTCTGCTTCCATACCGTTGTCATCTTCGCATGGATTAGATTGAATAGGTTAGGTTCAATCTACGTAAGATTTTACAATTATTTAATTATTTGGTGAATATTTTCCACACCAAGAAAAAATGTTTCGTAAAAGTAATACATTTTTGCTTTAAACTTGCAGAAACATTTCATAAACGATAACAGCTCTCAAATAATTTTGTTGATTTTAGGCAATGAACTTTTCTCTTTTCTGAAAGGATTTTCATATATTTGACATTTTGACACTTTGCAGGAACAGGTTTTTGTTAGTCAAACGTTGCTTCCAGAGCCCTAAGGCACATCACATCTCTGGTGGTATTGATTAGATGACATCCTACATATATGACGTGGAATGAGATTTAGAAGAGGTTTTCAAAGGATTAAGATAAGCCGTTTATGGGTATTTGCCTTTTTGCGATATGTCTAGACACACGTACAGTAGTCTCAGAGGAATGATTATCAAGAATTGCTACCTTCTCTGGGATTTATAAAAAAAATAGAAAAACCTGGGGGTGGCCCAAGTAATTTGAGCAGCCACTGTACATGGTAATGTCCGTTTAGTTTTAATACCTTCCGATCAACTTCATATTATTTAACTGTTTTTTTAAGTCGAATATATTTGTGCGTGTCGTCTTTATATATATATATACTACGAATCCATCGGCCCCGGGTTCGAGACCGACGGCAGCCGGCGCGCAGCAAAACCCGGCTGTTCATCCTTCCACACAATAAAAGTGGTTGGTAGATAAATGGGTACCCTAGGTGGCCTAGTGGTTAAGACGCTGTGCTGCTGATGGGGCGTGGTTCGGATTCCACGTTAAACTGTAGGTCTAAGGTGGAGTGAAAAGCTTGACCTTTGTCAGAATGAACAATTCGGGCGGAAGCTAACCAAAGGTTATATACAGGGGTTATGGGGGCTTCATCCCTGGCTTGATATTTCCATGCATTTTTTTTAAATTATAAGTAAATTACAAGTAAGTACTCCATGCCAAGTACCTTCAGCACGTTTAATTATTATTATAATACATTTATGAATGTGTTTTTACTCATTTACACACTTTTAATATATATATATATATATATATATATATATATATATATATATATATATATATATATATATATATATAAGGTGGCGCAAAAGTCAGGAACCATAAGCACATTTTATTAAATTATAACAAATGTTCGAATTGGTGGCCTTTCACTTGGAGACACTTTCTGACGCGTTGAATGCATGATGTCTGAACATTCCTTAACACATTGGTACTGATTTTGGTACACTCAGATATGATTTTATCCTTTAGAGAACGTATGGTTCTGGGTCGATCAGCATAGACTACGACTTGAGATGGCCCCACAAGAAAAAGTCAAGAGGCGTGAGGTCTGGAGACCTAGGTGGCCATTCGATGGGCCCTCGCCGTCCGATCCACTTGCTTGGGAATGTATCATCTAAAGAGCTCCGGACGATGGTTGCGAAATGTGGTGGTACACCATCCTGCTGAAACCACATCTCGGCCCGCTCTGTGAATGGAATGTCATCCAGTATGGGCATTAGAAATGTTTGCAGCATATGCAGCTATGTTTCACCTGTTACATTGCCGTCGAAAAAGTACGGACCAATTAACCGATCCCCCAGAGCGCAGCCCACACCATAATTCGTGGATCGAATTGCACATGTCCTTCCTCCATCCAGTGGGGGTTCTCATTGGCCCAATAGCGTGCATTATGCCTATTGACACGACCGCCGAGGTGAAATATCGCTTCGTCGCTGAACATAATCCTTCGTTGAAGCTGTCGATGTTGTAGAAACCATTGGCAGAACTATACACGACGGTCTGTGTCGTCATCGTGCAGTTCCTGAACGAGTTGGAGTCTGGAGGGGTGGAAACGATATGTTGTAAGAATTCGTTGAATGGATCTTCTGGAGATACCCGTTCCTGGGATAACTTTCTTAAGGACTTACGTGGGCTGTTTTCGAGGTGATTGAGTACCGTTAGTGATGTTGCTGCATCGGTTGAACATTTTGGCCGGCCACTACGCGGCCGATCATGAACACTTACCGTTTCTTTGAAGCGAGTGAACAGTTTTCCAACTGATGCTTGAACAACTGGCGGCCTTTCAGTATGTTTGTCATTAAAAGCAGTAGCAATTGATCGGTGCGTGTTACCACGCCTTGCACACATTAAAACTATCTCCACCCGTTCATCTATTATCAATTTCTGTGCCATAGGTTCAACAACAAATCTGAAAAGAACAAAACATATTAAAACAAATTATTAAAATGTGCCTGTGGTTCCTGACTTTTGCGTCACCCTGTATATATATGCACAGTAAATTACATCATACTTTGGGGGAGCTCATCTCCCTTACGATTTTTAGTGTCACTTCTTCCTCTTCCTTACAATATTGCAGCTTTGTATTCTGAATCACAGTTTCGAAACTTTAGCACATCAGAATAATTTCAGTATGGAATGCTAAAAAATGAACATACAATTAACGTTGTAAAACCTAAGAAACTTGACCGTCACTAAATATTAAGTAGAGTTGTGATATGTAAAATAATTCAAATACGTCCGGTGGTGTAGTGGTTACAGTCGCTGACTACGAATCCATCGGACCCGGGATCGAGACCCGGTGACGGCAGGCGGTGCGCAGCAAAACCCAGCTGTTCATCCTTCCACACAATAAAAAAAATTGGTTGGTAAGTAAATGGATACCCTGGGTAACCTAGTGGTTAAAACCGCTGGGCTGCTGGTGGGGCGGGGTTCGGATTCCACGTGAAACTGTAGGTCTAAGGTGGAGTGACAAGCTTGACCTTCGTCAGAATGAACAAGTCGGGTGGAAGCAAAACTAAGGTTACGGTATGAAGCTCTAGTCCCGAGTGCTTAGTGTAACTTAGCTTAAGCCTAGGCTTAGAGCTACTGCTTCCAATAAGATAAGCCCAAGTTAGGCCGGCCTTTGGCCTAGCCAGGGGTGGCGAACCTTTTACAGTCGCGTGCCAAAAAAAAGAAACCATGTAAACCATAAAAAAAATTCGCGTGCCCACCAAAGTTTATATATATCAAATTATAAACATTAAATCTATTTTATACTCATTTTTGGGATAACAATTTGTATGCTTAGGTGTGCCATAGGTTCGTCACCACTGGGCCCTAGGCTATCCAAAAGTTTGCTTTCAGAGAGTTAGCTTGTTAAAATAACTCTTACTCAACTAAATCTGAAAATGATTAGCAAAAAACTCACTTCTATGTCTTTAATCTTAATGCAGTTAATTCATGCGTGTTAACACAAATATTAATTCCACATGCGTTAATTGAGAGAACGCTGGTTTTCTAAATTAATTCGCGCAGAATTCCTAATTTGCAGCTGTTTTCTCATCCAAATATATAACAGAGATTTATTTAACAAAATAAATAAATAATAAGTCGGGTAATGGAACAAAGTCGACCTGCGCAATTAATGTCGATATGCTTAAGGTCGACACCAAAAAGTTAGTTTAAATTAAGTCAAGTTCAGTTGGGTTAAGTTAGGTTAGGAATTTTCATTGAAAATCTGAAATTAGTTTGAAATGTGAAATCCATATTTGCATAATGTCGAACATCGACATTATGAAATTAGATTTTGTTTCACGTAACGCCATTATGCATGATATTACAATACTTACCGATATTGTTTTCGTTTTCACGACACTACATTATGGAACCCAAAATAACGCTAAAATATCTCAGAATAAAACTATGAGTATCGTCTTTTCATGAAGACATATTCTGTAGATTTTACAAGATGCTTAATAGCACTTTACACCTATATTTTATTAAATTACAAACTACTTTACCAAAACCATTTAATTTTACGCACAACGCACAATCTTCTCGTAACTGTAATTTTAAAAAATATAATTACAAAACGTGTCACGAAAACCATTGTTATGAAAATGACAAGAAATTTTTTTTCTCGGTGGACAAATTATATCAACAAAATTTATTTTACTTCTTTGCAGCTTGCATAGGTTTGGACTAGACCCCCCCCCCCAACACCACACAATGTGCGCATCTCCGCATCAGCGAGGTATAGGCTTTTAGAAATTCATATCTAAAAATTTAATTAACCTAACCTCAGTGCCATCGAACCGAGAACAGCGTGATAAGTGTTTAAATCGCAAATGAAGGGCTCGAACGATGTTTTCTGCAAAATCATTAAATAGATAGGCACTCGCTAATCTATCCTAGCTTAAACTAATCTAACCAAACCTTAACTAACTTAACCTATCTTTTTTTCTGACGGTGAAAATGTTTCTGGATTTTTTATATAAACTTTTTAATATTCTGAGCTACCAAAAAATTACCCCCACTACACGTGTAAATTGTCACACACTCGACCTCACTTATGCCCAGTTGCCTACGCGCGCGCGCGCGCGCACACACACACACACACACACACACACACACACATATATATATATATATATATCACAAAATTGGGAAGTTTGAGGTAAAATTGACCTAAATAGGCACTGGGAAATGGAGAACAATCGGTATAGAAAACCTGTTCGTTCTTTGGTTCGAACACTTTGAGGTAATTTACTTTTCTATCTTGATCCCATTTTTGACTGAAGAATTCAAAGTTAAAAGTTGAAAAACAAATCCCATAAAAAAGGAAATACTGTAAAGAGTTCCAGTAAAACTTTCAAACTGTAAACAAAACAGGGAATTTAAACTGAAATCATGTTTCAATTGGATGTTGTTGTCCGGCCCTCCTCGGAGGTTGAGATTTGTTTATATATTTATATATATGAAATGAAATTAAAAAGTTTATTGGCAGACTATAGTCCATATGACAAATATTATTAATACAATGACAGTTCATATACTAAGGATAGAAATATATACAATTGATTAGAAATAATACTGCACTGTCGAAGTTAAGTGGAGCTACAGACAGACGTTTTCGTACCAAGTCCATAGCTTAGAGGATAAATGGCAGGACTCATGGATAGCTTGGATGATCGAGTTGGTTGATTTTTTAATTCTTTGCATTAGACTGTGTTGAGCACGTCTTGTTACCTCCGGGAAGCTCGGGACATTGCGGGTAGCAAACATTTGCGAAGCTGAGCATCTCGGGGAGTAATTTATGTAAGAATTTACATTTATTTACATATATATATATATTATATATATATATATATATATATATATATATAATCATATATTACAGGGTGAATCAAAAGTCTCCAAAACAATGAATTTTTGTTCACCAACCGAAGGTCCAATTTACCTATTTCACTTTTTATCGTCGTTCTCGTTTAAAAAAAATACCTTAAATTTGGAAGGTATCATTCTATAATTATTACATATTTGAAAAGGTTTTTCAGTTTGTAATCAACGTGCATTTTTTTTTTTAAATCTGGAGACACTTTTTATTGAATTTTAAGCAAATCTGTTATGAACAATTAATTTTCGAATGAAAGCTTTATTTATATTATCATATATGTATATATAAAAGTAGTCACAAATGCCCAAGTAGCTCCGACATATTTGTTATACTTTTCAATTTGTAATCGTTTACGCTTGTATTAAGGTATAGGGACGAGGGTTCTCTCATAAACTTCAGAGAAAACGCTTTTATACCGTATACAATAATTATTTTTTCGAATTTCATCCGAGTTAGCATTTTAATTAAAAATCTCGAAATCAAATAACTCCTACTTTATACTACATAATTTAGTCTGCCAATAAAATCGAAAAAGTAGACCTTTGATGGCATTTTTGTTAATGCTCGACAGCCATGTTTAAACTTATCGTTAGGGCAAGCCCACAAATTCTAGGGGGGCTGTCACCCTCTGGACATTATAATTAGGTCACAGATAGGTCAAAGGTCAAATGAGTGCAAAATCGAATGCCTATACCACAAATATCGATATTGCCTGTGTAATTTTTTTTCTTAATGTAGGAGGGAGGGGGCTAAGGGCCCCATATACCATAAATCGATGTTTTTGCAACATTAAATCTTAATCTGAATGTTATATTTAGTTTATAAACATTAATAATGAGAATATTTTTGGTTTTATAAGATATTTTTAACGTTAAAGTACAAATTTACAGTCAAAATACACAAAATATATCGGTACACATTTAAGGATATTGAACGCCATAAAGCCTGGTTAAAAGATGTTGTATAGCAATATGCAATGACATATCATAACTTTAAGGTTTCCACTAACATTATATGTATGAAGCGTTCGGGCGAATAGAGGCGAATCAACCAAAATCCCGAAATGGTTAATTCGCCTCTATTCGCTCGAGCGCCTCATGTGCACAAACTATACAACGTCTGATTGTCTAGACTAGACTGCAGTGGTTCTCAAAGTCCCAGATCGCATTCCTCCCTTAGCGGTCCCAGGCTCTTCCAAATCCTCCCCACCATAAATCATTAAAAAAAAAAAAATAATTTGCATCATTAGTTATACTTTTTTTTACAATGGTAATTATTAAAATTCAGTTATTCTACAAAACAAAACACTTAATTAACGAATGTCTAATAAATTAAAGGTGATTATTTGACCAAAAAATGAAAAGAAAATAGAAGCAACTTTTATTTCAGAATTGCAACTAATTATAATCAGATTCTCGTTCGAATCATCATACAACTTTAATGAGAAATGTCCGTAACAGCACTGAAGGCACATTCAACCAAGTATGTAAATATAATCCTCCCCAATTCCTCCCCTGGCCAAATTTCCTCCCCTTGGACTTGAAATTCCTCCCTTGGGGGTCCAAGTGGACCCCTTTGAGAACCACTGGACTCTTGAGCCAAATATAAAGTTCGCAAACTCTTGAATGTACGGTTGCCCCTATATGTAATGTTCCTCTCCTTATAGGCGACTCCGTACATGTGGTAACGCCGGAGTGATAGTCAAGGTACCCCAACTGGGGAAGGTGGGGTGGAGGGGGGACAACCGAGTCCAACAATATATAACATTGACATACAGATAATTATAATGTGTAATGTCTGTGTTCGTAAAGATAAGCAATTAATATGATCGTAAACAGCGTTGAACTCCATGTAGTTTACTAGTCTTATACACTGCAGGGTGGTGTATCGGGGCCAAAAACGTAACGCGATATGATACTCGATACATTGGCAAAAATGTATCTCGTTACGATACTAGATATATGAATAATATATGTATCGCGATACGATATATATAATATATATATATATATATGAAACAACTGAATTGCTTTTTATTTTTATTGAATTTTACAAACAGTAACTTCTCAAACAATTCATCAGACATTCTGTTTTTCTTTGAAGTAAAGAGCTTTGCAGCTATGCTAAAAAGTCTCTCAGCAGGAGCGCTTGATTGCAGTGTAGTGTCGTATTTTATAAACAGTTCTTTTATCAAAGGATACATGTGTAATTGTTGAATGTCTGATGAATTATTCGCTAAATAATTAGATAATTTTTGACGAGGTTTGTTCACTGACTGATTCTATGATAAAGTATCGCGTTACTGACACTTATTTGTATCGTATCTTTCGATACGATACAAATAATAAAAAATGTATCGCGATACGATACAAGATACAAAAAATGTATCGCGATACTACGCCACCCTGTAATATACAGTAATAAGGTTCCATTATGATTACTGCAAGTCTACATGAACACCTACCACAATACAACTTTTTATATACTAGTGAATTTGAATCAAAATAGACATTACACAACCAACCTCTACACCCCTCATTCCCCTTCTCCACCCACCAGTCTCGCGTATATTAAATCATTATGTAACAATACTAATAAGGGGAAATGAGGGAGTGTGGAGGTTGGGTGTGTAATGTCTATTTTGGGGTCAAATTCACTAGTATATAAAAAGTTGTATTGCGGTAGCTGTTCATATAGACTTCCAGTAATCATAATGGAACCTTTTTACTGGATAAGACTAGTAAGCTACATAGAGTTCAACGCTGTTCACGATCATATTAATTGTAGGAGGAAAGTAATACAAAAGATAGCACCGAACAGAAGCGAACGTAACTTTTAGCGATATATATATATATATATATATATATATATATATATATATATATATATATATATATAACTGCAATGACCACGCAGTATATTAATGTATAGAAACGACGTAAGTATAGAGGAGTGTTCTGCACACGAGGAAGAGAAATAACGAACAAATGAAAAATGAGGTGACCGCCCGGGAATCGAACCCAGGATCTTCCGATTGCCGGTCAGATATGCTACCACTACACCACGGGCCTCGATCAGTCAGAAGTCGTAATTCTCCTACATAGGGCAGAAACCTCATTTTTCATTTGTTCGTTATTTCTCTTCCTCGTGTGCAGAACACTCCTCTATACTTACGTCGTTTCTATACATTAATATACTGCGTGGTCATTGCAGTTAAATGTACATATTCACGATTTGCGACGGTGCCCTCTCAAGGCATTGGTTTCTGCCCTATGTAGGAGAATTACGACTTCTGACTGATCGAGGCCCGTGGTGTAGTGGTAGCATATCTGACCAGCAATCGGAAGATCCTGGGTTCGATTCCCGGGCGGTCACCTTATTTTTCATTTGTTCGTTATTTCTCTTCCTCGTGTGCAGAACACTCCTCTATACTTACGTCGTTTCTATATATATATATATATATATATATATATATATATATATATATATACTATATATATATATATACATACACACTCGTACATACTATGAAGATTAAAATTTTGTTGTATAATAAAAAAAGTAATTTTTCCAATGAAGTTTACAAGACTTAAAAATTTTGCCATTTTTCATTTTTAAAATTCCTAAATTTCACCAGGGCAAAATTGCTGAAATTCTTTTGAGTTATTTTTTCACCGTAACTCAAAAATAAATAAATACAGGACCATAAAACATATGTAGAATTCAGAAGATTTAATACCTTGCAAACGCTAAATATTAAAATTTAATATACACACACACACACACACACACACACACACACACACACACACACACACAGCCTTGGTTAACCTTGGCTTTGCTTCCGCTGGAATTGTTCATTCTGACGAAGGTCAAGCTTCTCACTCCACCTTAGACCTACAGTTTAACGTGGAATCCAAACCACGCCCACTAGCAGCGCAGCGCCTTAACCACTAGGCTACCCAGGGTACCCATCTATCTACCAACCAATTTTTATTGCATGAAAGGATGAACAGCTGGGTTTTGGTGCGTGCCGCCTGCCGTCACCGGGTCTGGATCTCGGGGCTGATGGGTTCTTAGTCAGCGACGCTACCACTGCACCACCCAGTGCGCGCGCACACACACACACACACACACACACACACACACACACATATATATATAATCGGGTGATTCTTTGAACATCTGACATTTTAGAAGATTTATATTTTTTATTAACTGAAATAATAGCATGAAATTTTTACGTTACCTTCTCTACACATGAAGAATTAGTCCCGCAGTGCAAAACATGCTCTATGTGATGTCCTCTCAGTTAATTAACTCTTTGCACACGAAAAAAAATGTTGCACAATGTACAGATTGTTTAAAACTGAGAAATTTTCTTTTCACTTGATACTCTCAATTCTACTATTGTGTGTGTGTGTGTGTGTGTGTGTGTGCATTCCGTTTAAACACTTTATCTTTCAAATAACCTCACAGATAAGAGTCACGGGGGTTTAGATTTGGTGATGTTGGTAGCAATGATATTCGTTTATCGTACAGTAAACCTCAGCAGGAAATCTGTTGGACAGGACTCTTCCGTAGAAAGTATTGCGAGCCGAGAGGACATCACATAGAACATGTTTTGCACCAGGGGATTAATTTCCCATGTGGAGAGAAGGTACAGTAAAAATTTCATGCTATTATTTCATTTAATAAATAAAATACAAACCTTTTAAAGTGCCAGACGTTTAAAAAATCACATATATATATATACACACACACACACATATATATACACACACACACACATATATACACACACTGTTTAAAAGTATTCTAATTCAGGAAAGAACGTGAATCAAAGTGAGAAAATATTACAAAAATACAATTTTTTAACAACATTCTTATCACGTGATAAGTGTCACAAGTGTCACAAGTGTCACAAGTGTCACAAGTGTGATGAGTGAGAACTGAAAATGAAAATCAAATATTCGTTGGAGGGAAGAGATTAAAGAAAACTATAACATTTAGGTTGCCAAAAGTGACGAAAACCAAAGAAAAATAAATGAAAATAAATGAAATTACTCAAATAAATATATAATAATTGACAAAATAAATATCGAGATAAAACTTTGGGAAATGTTAATAAGAACAAGACGTTATTTGAACAAATTAATTTTTGGTAAAATGCCAAATATATTAAAAAAAAATTATTTTTTTCATTCTTTCGTTCTTTCCCGCATATTGCACGGAGAAATTATATATACGGATATATACTAGTTAAAGTGGGCCCTATGGGCCCATTTAGCGAGACCTGCGGTGCTGGGGCCTTCGGCCTCAGTAATTGGGGGGGCCACATGCCCCCCAATTACTCGGTCAATAAAACTATAGAGAAGAACACAGCCAGGAAAATCTTAAGTTTCACAAATCTTGATATAATGGGTTCGGGTGTGAAGCTTAAGATTTTCATTGCTGCGTTCTTTTCTGTAGTTTTATTGACCGAATAATTGAACCCCCAGTTACTGAGGGTTCAATTATTCGGTCAATAAAAAAAAAAAGAATGCAGCAATGAAAATCTTAAGCTTCACACCCGAACCCATTGTATGAAGCAATGAAATCTTAACGCGCTACAGTAAAATGTTGAAATAAAGTAAAGCGCATTTATTTCTATGTTCACAATCGCTTAATAGTAAAAAATACATGGTGTCTTCAGACAGAGAGGACTGCCTTTTTATAGTATATATATATATATACAGGGTGTCCCATAAGTCCGGCATCATAGGAGAAATTCATATTTTTCTCTTTCTACAGGCCATAATGTCTGTGAGCAAGGAAGAACGAATCCAGATAATTCTACTCATAGGAAATCGGAGTCAAAGAGAGGCCGCTGCTGAATTTAACAGACTGCATCCAGACCGCGAGCCAATAACACAGAGTTGTGTTAGCAGACTTGTTGCAAAGTTTAAGGAAACAGGATCCATAGAAGATAAACCACGCAGTGGACCTTCAAGGAGGTCCACTGACGATGATACAGCGACTGCTATCCTGGCTCATTTTAACAGAAGTCCCAATAAGTCTCTTTGGCGATTGTCCGCCGAGACAGGAGTGTCGAAAAGTAGCATCCATCGCATTCTTCAGGCTCACAAATAGCATCCATATAAACTTCAGATCCTACAGAAATTAAGCGAAGATGATTATCCCAACCGGCGGATGGAATTTTGTGAATGGGCTACGGAACAATATGCTCGGGATGCCAATTTCCCGTCCACCATTCTGTTCAGTGACGAGGCTGTTTTTTATGGAAATGGTGAGTTAAATCGACAGAACACCCGCTACTGGTCTCAAAACAACCCTCACTGGTATACCTCTTCAAAGGAACAAGGTGCATCTCGGGTGATGGTATGGTGTGGCATTTGGAAGGATCGCATCATAGGCCCCTCTTTTTCGATGAACATGTCACTGGAGGCACCTACCTACGTGTGCTCAAGGAAGAAGCATTTCCCAGTGTCTTGAACGAAGAAGGAAATTTCCCAACATGGTTACAGCAAGACGGCACTCCTGCACATTACAGCACCCAAGTAAGGGAATACCCGTACCAACAATTCCTTGGTCATTGGATAGGACGTCGAGGGCCTGTGGAATGGCCAGCTAGAAGCCCGGATCTCACGCCACTAGATTTTTATCTCTGGGGGCCACTTGAAAGCGCTGGTATACGCAGAGAAAATTAGGAGTGTTGAACATTTGCGGCAGCGCATTATTGGGGCATGTAACACCATTACTCCTGACATCATTCACCGTGTGCTTGCTGACTGATATATTTGCATGTCGGTTATAAATAGATGTAGAGTGTAACATATTTGTGGATAGTAGTCTATTATGACTTGATCCTCTGGATCCAGAGATTCTATCTTTATTTTTAAATCGATAATTAATTAGTTTTAAATTGATAATTATTTAGTTTTGTAAAAATTGGTCATTGCCAATGTACAGGCAGTTTTTACATAAATTTCTTATGTTCTTGTGGTTCGGAACCCACGTAAAGTTGTAGGTCCCCTCCGCCACCACGGAGGACATGCACCATACACAATTACGAACACAGTTAGGTAGACCAGCCATGAGTGGATCCTAGGGTCTTCGTTGGTCTGAAACATTATAACATTATATTGAGCACGTTCTGTAAATAAAAGCTTTTTGTTTTGCCTTTTTTTATTATTTTTCCTATGATGCCGGACTTATGGGACACCCTGTATATATACTTGTTTAGGGTATTTTGTTAAGAACTGAACAAGCGGAATCATTGTAAAAATGTGTAATGGGAATTGAGAGAGTGTATATATATATATATATATATATATATATATATATATATATATATATATATATATACATACACACATCAGTTACATCAATTAATACCATTGAATTCCATGTTGTGACTTTCCTGTTCCTCATTATCTATTACTTTTATTCTTCATAGCGTTTCATTTGTGTTAAAAAAAAATTACCTTTCGATTGCGCTGATTCTTTTAGGCTCCAATACGGCGCAAATCTACCTGTGAGTTCAACTAACTTAACCTAACTAACCTAACTTGACATTTCCTAATACAGAAGGAAAGGAGTGTGTGTCTTTCATCTGCACCAAACGAAACTATATAAAAGGAACACATTTTGGCGAAAACGCTTGAACACAGTAAGACACCACCAGTTTAATAATCGTTCCCCGCTTTTATTTTCAATTTACCCGCCAGGGTGGCGTTATGTTAGAGCGACGGTCTGTTGTTATGACGGTCCTGGGTTCGAATCTATGCTCGGACTTAAAATTTCGGAGATTAAGGCGCTTCTCTGGGTCTTTCTTGGCGGGATAGGAGTTTGAAATCCACATAAAGTTGTAGGCCCCCTCCATCAACAGCTATACCGTTGAGAAGGAAGATTAAATAACCCCAACTATTATTATTATTATTGTTGTTGAGAAGGAAGCTAATTAACACGTTGGACCCGATAACCTGCAACTGACGGCTCATTCCTTCAAACTGTCTTTCAATTTCAGTACTACAAACTTAATTTTCATATTTTGCCTTTAATAAAATTTCATGAAGATGAACACGAGATATTTTAAGTTGATTAAATTTTTTTTTTTTTTTGACATTTTCCAAAAACCGAACTTTACGACTAAATTCAATTTTATTCTTTATTAGAATTCGCTGAAGAATAAAATAACGAAATAAGTTCGTCCATTTTTCAAAATATTTCGGCTCGTTTTCGCGTTATAAACTTAACTTAAAAAACCATTAAATTTCAATATAATTAATTATAGAGATGAAAATCCAAATCAGTTCTTTGGTCGTGAATCTCGGTATCAAATGCAGACAAATTATTTTTAAAGGTTTTTGCATTTATAAGTAATAAAGTGTATAGGTCACGAACCTAACCTGTCTGTTACCACAAAACCTCGACGCCGCTATATATATATATAATACGTACACAATATATTACTGAAATAAATTATAATTATAATTTGTAGCGTCTTGCACGAATGTTAATTTTGAGTCGAAAGCGCTTATTATAATTCAGTCCAATCTGTTTATTCTAATTCTGTTATAATATTCACGAATATATATACAGTATATATATATATATATATATATATATAGATTTTTCCATATTTATTCGCTGTTTGAAATTAATTTATATATATATATATATATATATATATATATATATATATATACACACACAGTGTGTCCGTAAAGTCATGGTGGGATTTTAAATAGCTATATTATTGCAACGAAACATGATAATGAAAAAAAGGCAAATTGAAGAACAACTCTAAAAGAATAACTTTATTTAACGTAGTTCGATATGGGCTCCTCTGGTAGCCCTGCAGACATCTAGGCGGTGATTCAATTCCAGCCACACACGCCCAAGAACATCCGGAGTGACGGATGCGATAGCTTCCGTGATTCGCTCGTGCGAGTGATGAATATCCCAAATGGGTACACTGTACACGCTTTGCTTGACGTAACCCCACAAATAAAAGTCCAAAGGTGTCAGGTCCGGAGAGCGTGGAGGCCATGGCTTCCATCCTCCTCTTCCTATCCATCTCTGTGGAAATTTTTCATTAAGGAATTCTCGAACAACGTTGGCATAGTGCGGAGGAGCACCATCTTGCTGAAAGATGACATTATTGTCAATAAATTGGGGTACTGCAAAATGTTCCAACATAGCGAGGTAGTTGTGTGACGTCACAGTGGGTTCCGCGAAGAAAAATGGGCCAATCACTCGATCTCGTGCTAGAGCACACCACACATTAACTTTCGGGCTATTACGCTCATGTTCAACATAGGCATGTGGACAGCCTAGACTAACTACGAGATAAAGGTTAAGCTTAGCCTTAAATGCTCGTAGCCTACGAAATAAAATAAACGAATTTTTTTCTTTAATTGCTTGTAAAGACTATGATTTAATTGCGATAAATGAATCGTGGCTTAGCACTGAAACACGTGACTTTGTAGGGGAGTATCAAATTAAAGGTTATAGACTTTTTGTTAAAAACAGAATAGGTAGGCGAGGAGGCGGTGTTATGTTGTATATCAAAGATAATATTGCGAACGTTATAGAAGTAAAGCACTCAATTCCAGAACCGATAGATTCGACTATAGCAGAACTTAAATTGAACGATTTCAAACTTCTTGTTGCGGTTATATATAGGCCCCCAAATCAAACAGCTGATACGGACGAAGCGTTATATCGTGAACTAAAGAGAATAATCGGTAGTGAGCAGGCTTTAGTTATGGGTGACTTTAATTGCGCCAACGTGAATTACGATACAATGCAGGGAGACGCGGAAGGTAATCGTTTAGTTAATTTTCTCGAGGATAGCTTTCTTATTCAAAAGGTTGGGGAACCTACGAGGTTGGACAGTATTTTAGATTTAGTAATAACTACGGATGATAGGCTAATTACTGATCTTCAAGTAATAGAACCGTTGAGCAATAGCGATCACAATATGGTAGAGTTTGTCCTCTCAGTAAGTCACTCGAAACCAACTAACTCGACTAAAATTCCTAACTTCCAGCACGCAGACTTTAGTAAATTTCGAAATAAATTTTCACACGTCAATTGGGAAAACGTAATGGGGAACTCCAACGCAAAACTAATGTGGGAATCGTTCGTAACGGTATTTAGGATTATAAATGAGGAATGTGTACCGTACAAAATTAAGCGTGCGAAAGTAAACAACAAGCCCTTGTGGTTTACTTCTAGAGTAGGAGACATTATAAAGAGTAGAGATAGGGCTTATAGGCTATATAAGTGCGATAAAGATAATCTGTTGTTACGAAACAACTACATATCTCTAAGGCGTGAAGCTAAAAGTGTAATAAAAAAGTCAAAACGCGAATTTGAAATCTCCATAGCTCGTGACGGTAAAGAAAACCCCAAGCGATTCTTTCAATACGTCAATAATAGAAATCCAGTAAAAAGTGTCTTGGGTCCACTGAAAAATGTAAACGGAGATCTAGTTTCTGAAAACAAGGAAATGGCTACCTTGCTAAACTAATTTTTTACGTCAGTTTTTACTATAGAAGATGTGACGAATATCCCTACGGTCATAGACATAATACCTTTTGATAATGGTAATATTTTGGATAATATCGTGGTTAGTGAAGGGGAAGTAATGTGCTATATTGATAAAATGAAAACGCGTAAATCACCGGGGCCGGATTCCATATATCCCATACAACTAAAAGAATTAAAAGATAGCATTGTAGTGCCGCTAACAAAGATTTTTAATGCGTCTATTTCTGAGGGGTCCGTACCAGATAATTTCAAGTTAGCAAACGTAACACCTATCTTTAAGAAAGGCGATAAAGGTGCGGCGGGAAATTATAGGCCAATCAGTTTAACGTCTGTTGTAGGTAAGCTACTGGAATCAATAATTAGGGATCGTATAGTCGAACACTTAGAAGTGCATAAACTAGTTAGAAACACGCAGCACGGTTTTAGGCGAAACAAATCATGCTTAACTAATCTTTTAGAATTTTTCCAAAGCGTGGTTGACGTTTACGATAGACATCGGGCTCATGGAATCAGGGGTGTAGTAATAAATTGGCTAGAAGAGTGGTTGCGAGGTAGGAAACAGAGGGTGGTCGTTGATGGAGCGGAGTCGTGTTGACTAATGTAGCGAGTGGCGTTCCTCAGGGTTCTGTGTTGGGCCCTTTGCTTTTTCTTATATATATTAACGATTTAGATGTCGGCCTAGTCAGTACAGTTTCAAAGTTTGCGGATGACACGAAGCTGGGTGGTAGGGCGATTAATGACGAAGATAGAGGTAAAATCCAAGAAGATCTGAATAAAATCGTTGATTGGTCAGTCACATGGCAAATGAGATTTAACGTTGATAAGTGCAAAATTTTGCATATAGGTTCGCGTAACGGTAATTTTGCGTATAGTATGTCAGGGAAAGATTTAACAAGCGTAGAACAGGCAAAAGATTTAGGAGTTATAGTCATTGGTGATTTAAAAGTAGCGAAACAAAGTACAGCAGCGGTCAATAAGGCGAACAAAGTGTTAGGTTTTATAGCTCGAAATTTTGAGTACAAATCGCCCGATATTATAGTTCCTCTTTATAAGTCATTAGTTAGACCCCATTTGGAGTACGCGGTCCAATTTTGGAATCCGTATATGCGCAAAGATATAGACAAAATCGAAAGAGTTCAAAGACGAGCAACCAAGATGATTCCGTCACTTAGGTCAAAGTCGTACGAGGATAGGCTTAAGGAGTTAAAATTGACTACACTCGAGACTAGGAGGTTAAGGGGTGATCTAATCCAGGTTTTCAAAATTATGAATGGGATCGATAACGTAGATAGAGATAGCTTTTTCGAAATATCTCAATATAATAGGACTAGAAATAACGGGTGTAAGTTGACAAGTAGAAGGTTCGAGACAGCAGTTGCGAAAAACTTTTTTACGCATAGAATAGTAAATAGCTGGAATAGTTTGCCGGTAGAAGTAATTAGTAGCACGTCTATAAACATGTTTAAAAATCGATTAGACGCATATGTTGATAGAAAGGGTATAGTTTAAGGTAGTAAAATTAAGGCTTTGTGGGGATAGATCCCACAGCTCAACACAAGTGTTGTGGGATATAGGGAGGCAGCGTCTTGGGTTAGGGGATACTCTCTGTCCTTACACACCCTATTTAAAGAGATTCCCCTGCCGAGCGGTGCCCCCCATAGTACTGTGAGGTATTGAAAAACTCATGATCTTCACTTGCCACACAAACACCTTTAAATGGGAGACCCAAAATGGGTGCACACACATTTCTACATTACTGTACAGTCTTTACAGCCACACCTACACTTTTCCTCCTAAGTGTATATATTGTAATGTACGTATATGGTTGTAAATTTTGATTTGGTCTGCAATCGATATGGACCGTGACTTGATGGATACCGTAATGAAATTGACTGGATTCTTTGGATGTGATATATTTGCATGTCCGTTATAAATAGATATAGAGTGTAACATATTTGTGGATAGTAGTCTATTATGACTTGATCCTCTTGATCCAGAGATTCTATCTTTAGTTTTAAATCGATAATTAATTAGTTTTAAATTGATAATTATTTAGTTTCGTAAAAATTGGTTGTTGCCAATTTACCGGCAGTTTTTACATAAATTTCTTATGTTCTTGTGGTTCGGAACCCACGTAAAATTGTAGGTCCCCTCCGCTATCACGGAGGACATACACAATACACGATTACGAACACAGTTAGGTAGACCAGCCATGAGTGGATCCTAGGGTCTTTGTTGGTCTGAAACATTATAACATTATAACATTATAACTACAAGATACAACTTTGAGAGTTGTTCTTAAATTTGGCATTGTTTCATCTCATTATCATGTTTCGTTGCAATAATATAGCTATTTAAAATCCCACCATGACTTTACGGACACACTGTATATATATATATATATATATATATATATATATATATATATATATGTGAGGTACCCGGCGTTGCCCGGGATAAATTTTACAAACAGACAGGCCAAATTATATATAAGATATCCCCCAAAAACCCTCACCCCCCTTTATGCAACTGGGGGGCTAATTCCCTCCCCCATTACCCCACACGTACCCCATTACCTCCATTACCTCCCTCCCGCGACTCTTTTTGCTTTATTTATCGCTACTTGATTT
The DNA here is from genome assembly GCA_023014485.1 of Bathynomus jamesi. Taxonomy (NCBI): domain Eukaryota; kingdom Metazoa; phylum Arthropoda; class Malacostraca; order Isopoda; family Cirolanidae; genus Bathynomus; species Bathynomus jamesi. Next base: position 672,060 of record JAJOZX010001652.1, read on the forward strand.
TGTGCTTCGAATTTCGTATCATCAGTCATTATTACCCCCAGATCGATCGCTTTCTTGCTTCTCTGAATTTCCTGTCTATTTGGAGCATAAATATGCATTCTGTTTAAGTTCCTCTTTTCTACCATATCTCAAGAGCTGAAATTTATCGGTGTTAAATGACATGTTGTCTTCTGACCATTTGTATATTTTGTTCGTGTCCCTCTGCAAGGCCTCCACTTCATTTACATCGCTGATTTTTCTGCTGATCTTTGTATCGTCTGCAAAGGATGTTACTATACTGTTGCTGTTTACTCCGCTGTCTATGTCTGTTAGCATGATAATGAACCAGAGTGGGGCCAGTACTGTCCCTTGTGGTACTGAGCTGTGTACATCCGATTCTGATGATGATATACCTTGAATTTTGACGACCTGTAGACGTTCTCTGGGAAGTTGTAGATCCATTTTCCCACTTTGCCTGTTATTCCCATATATTTCATTTTATGTGCTATTATACCGTGATCACATTCGTCGAAAGCTTTAGCAAAATCTGTGTATATGACATCGTAGTTGTCATTGCCTTCCAGTGCATCTAGGATATTGTTGTAGTGTTCTATTAGTTGTGATAGGCATAATCTACCTGATCGGAATCCGTGCTGATTTTCGTCGAATCTTTCCAGTGTCTCCAAGAAATCATAAATTTTCTCTCTAACTATTCTTTCAAATACTTTGGTGAGGTGGGACGTCAATGACACTGGTCTATAGTTCTTTGCTTGAGATTTGTCCCCTCCTTTATGGTGACAGGACAATTGCGTCCTGGTCAAGTGCGTCCCGGACAAATGCGTCCCGGTCATTGGCGTCCCTGGACAATTGCGTCCGGTTTTATTTCGTCCCGGACAATTGCGTCCCGGACAATTGCGCACTTCCCCAACTACTATGTGAAGTTTATTTATTAGAGAAGTGAATAGAAAGTTCATTGTGACTTCACCTACGCAATTGTCCAGGGACGCCAATGACGAGGGACAAGTATGTTTGTTATTGTAATTTTGTATGGGATATAATGCCCGGTTAGATTAATTGAATGCCCAGTAGGTCAAATGTATGCCCTTGACGATTGGTTAGGTTAAGTTGTGATATTTTCGTTAAAACTAACGAAACTAACTTTATCTTAAGTGGACGTAACCTATAAAATTTGACAATGATGTTGCTGATGATGGATAAAGTTTTAGAGAACAGTTTCGAACAGAATTTATGAACATATAATAAGTTTAATAGGTTAAAATGAAAAGTATATTTGAAATTCCGATACTAACTTTCTATTCACTTCTCTAATAAATAAACTTCATATAGTAGTTGGAGAAGTGCGCAATTGTCCAGGACGCAATTGTCCAGGGACGCCAATGACCGGGACGCATTTGTCCGGGACGCACTTGACCAGGACGCAATTGCCCTAGTACCCTCCTTTATATATAGGGAAAATGTTTGCTCTCTTCAAGATGCTCGGTATTTCCCCAGTGTCTAGGGATCTTCTCCATATCCAGTATAAAGGTGTAGCTAATTTCATTTTTACAGTTTTTAATCAATAATGCGTTCCAGTTGACCGGACCTGCAGCTGATTGTGATTTCAATTGTCGTATAGCGCTCGCTACATCTTCTGGTGTAAAATCATGTGTATATATATATATATATCTATATATATATATATATATATGCCCCTTAAAGGGCATTCGATTCCGCTCGTACAGAGGAGAATTACGAGTTCAGATTCTTTGTGGTCCTTCGTCTAATGGGTATCTATCTGACCGGCAATCGGATGATCCCGGGTTCGATTCCCGGGAGGTGCCTCATTTTTCATTGCTCGTTTTCTCTCCTCCTTTTGTGCGGACACTCTTCTAAACAAGCGTCGTTCTTTACATTAATTATAGTGTGTGTCGTTTGCAGTTAAAAAATATACACTTGAACTGCAGGTACGTTGAGAGGATGGTACAGTGTGAAGGCGATTCTTTACGACGGAACTAAAGGTCCGAAATCCAAACCGGTGTTTTCCAAAAATCGTTCGGAGCAAAATGCAGAATAGCGGGATTTCTGGACCCTTACGAAGAGTCCAAAACGAACAAAAACGATTTAATTAAGTTTTTACCTGCAAATATTAAGCTTCAATTTTATTTTTCTTCAAATTCAATAATAATAATAATAATTTATTATTATTATTATTATTATTATTATAGATCGTTTTCAATCTTCGAATAAATATTTTTTGTTTGTATCATGTGATGACTTAAGATAGTTTTTTGGTAAAAACGAACTATTGATGTCTTGAGGTTATTCAAAGCAAAGTACAGTATATATATGTATGTATGTATGTATGTATGTATGTATGTATACACGAGGTTTGTTCAAAACGTATCCGGACTCATGCGATTATTGACAGAATATGATACTTACAGGGTTTGGGAATTAATCTCCCTCAAAGTACGCTCCTTCTGAAGTCACACACTTTGCCCAACGATCCTGCCATTGTTGAAAGTATTTTTGAAAAGCACTTTTCGGGATGGCCAAAAGCTGCTCCGTCGGATTTCTTTTAAGTTATAATGTTTTTAAAAAGGTCACGTCGTTACACGCACGCTCAAACAAATCAGAGGCCACATGCGTGCGATTTTCCCGTTGCTCTTCTGTTAGCAGTCGCGGCACGAACTTCGCTGAACCACGTTTCATGTTCAAATCTTCGGTTAAAATTGAGTGGCATGAGTCTATCGAAATTCCGACCTCTTCTGCCATCTCGCGAACAGTCAGTCGTCGATCGTTTCGGACCATAGTGCGGCGCGCACTTCTGCCAAGATTTCTTCATTTTTTGACGTTGAAGGTCGTCCAGACCACGGATCACTTTCGATGGAAGTTCTTCCGGCGGAACCAATCAAAAACTTGTGTACGGCCCATAGAAGCATCACCGGATGCTATTTTTAGTAAATTAAGTTTTACTGGCCGTTTTCCCAATTTTAAAACAAAATTTAATACAAACACGTTGCTCGGTTCTTTCCGACATCGTAAGAAATCAGCGCGAAACAAAACACGTTTAACCCTTTAACGACGGATGGTACCTTAAGGTCCACCAGAAATAATAATATAAGTTGTACTACAATGCCTCGTTTCTATAAATATTTCCACGTGTTTATATATAGATGTCATTTAGTTGTCGGGAAAGGAACCCAAAATGTGTATCATTTCAGTGACTAGTTACTAAAATATTTAGTTTTCAATAACAATAAAACCTATACGTTCTGGTAACAAGAGTGATCGCATATGCTGTGGACTCGTCCGTAAAGGGTTAACTTTATCGGCTCACCACGGTGGACTGACGCTACACAATGAAGTGCAACCCAGTTAGTCAACTTGTCTCGACATGCAGAGACATGTTTAGCACAGTCACAATTCCAAGCGTGACCTTGTTCTAAAAATAAACACTGTCCGGATACTTTTGGAACTGATTCCAAGGCCTTTCGTGTATTCAGAAGTACACCTCGTCGGGGCATGACATCGTCATTGACGATGTGTACTTTGGAATACACGAAAGGCCTTGGAATCATTTTCTTTTTCCCTGTAGGTTTGCATCATTCATTCATTTCATGTGTTTAATTTCAGAATTATATATATATATATATATATATATTAGTCCAAAAGGTTTCTACCCAGTGGGAAATACATTTATATATGGAACAATATCATTCATGTTTAGAATGTTGCCCATGTGAATGTAGTTTATTAATTAAATGAGTAATGTACCGTAAAAGATTATATTTAGTTACGCTGAAGTGAATTAATGATGTACGGTTTACATCATATCATGTGTTTACTCGTGTACTTGTATGCAGAGATAGGCAGTATCGCTGATACTATATCAGTGGTGGCGAACCTATGGCACGCGTGCCCATTTGGGCACGCGATCAAATTTGCCTGGCACGCCTAAGCATAGAAATTGTTATCCCAAAAACTTAGCATAAAATAATAGACTTAATGTTTATAATTTGGTGTAATATATATATAAACTTTGGTGGGCACACGAATTTTTTTTATGGTTCACGTGGTGTTTTTGGCACGCGACTGTAAAAAGGTTCGCCACCCCTGTACTATATCATCGATACTGTATCTTAGATACAAAATGTATCTTGTATCTGTATCTTCAAGAAAAATATAAAATCATCGTAGATCTTGTACAGTATCTTTAATACAAATTTATCTGTATCTTGTATCTTAAAATGGTGTATTTGATACAAGATACATTTCACGAATCTCAATCCCCGTCATCGTGACTTTTGAAGTATTAATCATTAAGGATCAAGTCATAAAGTCTTTATTTACATACCAAAACTAATTTTAGGCATATCATTTGAACTATAATGATTTAAACCAAGAGTTCCCAACCTTTTTAGGTCGGCGTACCACTTTTTGCCACCATGCGCCTCTAACTACCACCATTAAGAAAGGAAGAAAGGTGAATGTACCATTGTACCACCTCTCCAAGCTTAAACTAATTAGAAAAATATCTTTTATCGAGAAAAGTATGTAAGATATGTATCCTGTATCTTGCCCGTTTCTTAAAAGTATCTTGTACCTTTGATAAGGTACAAGATAGATGAGGTACAAGATAAGGTACAAGGTACCTTTGATAAGGTACAAGATACACATTCGCAAAATACAATATACAACTAGTATATTGTATTTTGTATCTAAGATACATATCTTTAGGTATCTTGCCCTTGTCTGTTTGTATGACGTACGAAGTACGGTACGTCTTGTGTTATAACTGTTCGAAGTGAACAATGTCAACATGTAAACATATTTTAGTGCGTTTCACACAACTGTGTAACTGTGTTGATCCTTTCGAAGCGTTTATAACAAAAATAAAATTAATAAATAAATTTAAAAAAATTTAATGTTTCAAAACACTTGGAAAAAAATTGAACAGTTGTATAAAATGTGTTTACAAGTTAATAGTGCTCAATTCGAACATTTATTATAACCCATGTTATAAAATAACATAACTGATACGACTCCTGACCTTTGCCACACCCTGCATATTCCCATTCAGACTTATTATAGCCCCCACAATTATGAATTGAGCCTATTCTTTCTCCCGTTTACGGCTAACGAGCGCACCATTTTAAATAGATTTGAGTTTGTAGAATCGGTTATAAGCGTAAACGATGCCATCAATTACTATATTTGCAGTTTAGCTGTAGAAGTTCTGTTCACCAACGTACATTTTTTGGAAAAAATTTCGCCTAAAAGAAATAAAACTTCTAAACAACATGAAAGTTATTGATTGGTAAAGCTCACATTTTGTTTCTGAAATTTTATTAATGTAAAAAAAAATAAAATATCCAAAGAAAGGAATATTAACAAGGAGTAATTTTTTTTGTTCTTCAGACGGTTTTCTAAGCGAACTTTTTACCGCAATTGTACCTACATCAGGAGTTTATATACATATATGGGATGATGTCTGTCTGTTCGTTTATACACTCCTAAACGGCTACGATAATTTGCACCAACTTTATATATACATTAAGGAAGAACTAAGAACGGTTTTAGTAACAAATCCCCTCTCCCAGTTCCCCTGTACGTGGTGTTCTCAGGGGCTTTTGCTGCTAACGCAGCAGCGGGTATTCTAATATATATATATTATTCTGAAAACCTCTAACCCTCGTACATACTGTACTTACCAAAGAGGAATTTACCATTTTTTTCCATTTAGCAGTCAAGTATATTTTGTATAAATCTAAGTAATGATGGAGTTGTTTAATCTCCTTCGCAAAGTCTAAGGTTATATGACGGAGGGGACCTACAGCTTTACGTAGGATCCAAACCACGGGTCACTACATAATCTGGACGCAAGGACGGTCCCCTATCCAACTACGGGGCTCCAATAAACCTTAGCTCCCCCGCCCATGGCCTAAACCATTAGAGGTACAGTAAAACTAAACATACCTTACAAAAGAGAATTTAATCCTGCATTTAATGAGAAACAATTAAAAATTGGTGTTCCCGCCATTGGCTTCCAAGACAGCCTGAATTCGCTTTGGGTAGCTTGCCAAAAGTGACGTGAATAGATCTTGATCGTTACGCAAATTTGCTAAAACAGTTTCAATGTGTTGCGTCATTGTATCCTTCGAAAATCGATTTGCTGCAGGTTCTTGAAACAAGAGACATTCAACCTTGTCCTTTATAACTGATCCAATGTGTTCACAGACGTTCAGGTCAGGAGAATTTCCTGGCCATTCTTCATTTCCAAAGAAATCGATCTCATGGTTCCGCAACAACTGTTGAGTGGCTAATGCCTGAAAGCAGGGAGCCTTATCGTGCAGAAGTGTGACCTGATCGACATCCATAACATTGTTTGGGTTTCTTAGAAAAGGAATGACATGCTGGGATAGAATAATATCACGAAAATACTGTCCATCCCAACTCTGACCATTTGGCTTCAGCACCCACATGAGCTTCTTTGCAGTGAACAAAACAAACACACCAACACAGTCTGAACTTTTTAATAATTCGCGATAATGTTCATTGTCATCGATTTCATCTGGTGTTGTGGCCCACACTCGATCATTTTGGTAGTTAGGCCGACGTGTTACGTAAACAAAAAATTCATCGGAGACAGCTAAATGCATGAAATCATCCACATCCCAATCTTCAAGATAATGGGAAACCACATTCTGTCATCGATGTTGAGTTGAGTTTTTCTTGGCTTTGGAAGTTCATGCCAAGGCTTTAAACCTTGCCTATGACGGTACAGTCGAATGATCTCACCACTAACGATCTTTCCTCTTAACACTTCGATCTCTCTAGAAAGTTTAGCACAGCTGTTTTTCCGCTTACGCGTACCGCTTTCAATGATGTCCTTTGTTTCCCGAGAGAGTGGCAAATTTGGGCGCCCAGATTTGGTTGTATCCATTTCACATTCATCCAAAGTTTTATTCCAATTCCTTTCGACGAAGTCCTCATTTCTTCGCAACTTTTTGGCAACCCATGAACGTGTTATAAAGGTGGCTTCAGCATCACGAGCTTCCCGAAATGTTACTGCTCGTATGCGATCTATCACACGTTGCCTCTCCGAATCACCAATTAATTGAGAAGCCATTATATTATCACTTTATCAGCTAGAGTAATTTTAATACCTGCAATAAATAAAGAATTTTATATATTTTTATAATCACAAAACTATTTCGATATAAGTAAACATGTAAGCTGCAAATGGGGGGGGGGGGCTAAGGTTTTTGGAACCCCTTAAATCGATCCTTATAACATTTTTTCCGTCCTATACTCATTTGTAATGAGAAGTTGATTTAAAATACTTTTCTAAATAACTCTTTCCCCACGAACAAACTTTTGAAAGGATATCCAAAATGTTTTCAAATAATCGATATAAACCTGAACAATCCAATCCCTCCAATGAGGGAGGAGTCATTCAAAGACAAACATTACCTCAACATACCCAAGAAAGAAACTGAAATATAATTAAAGATATTCTCACTCCATTATACCCACAAAAATAAAGTTTGTTTACTTATAAATGCAAACATCAAATAAAATGTTTATTTCATCATAACGAACGATAACGAACGATAACCAACGAACTTTCATCCACTCGTTCATCATCGTTTTAATTGTGTTCGATGTATGATACAAAGAGATGTATTCTCTGCAAAATACGCTAATATAAAGGACGCGTGAACAAAGGGCCACTTCCTTGTGTACTAACCCATTTATCATTAAACAAATACAGTAAATCTCGTGTCCCTGATCAATACACACACACACACACACACACACACACACACACACACACACACACACACAAAAAAAAAAGTCGTTTTTTTCAGAAAATAACCAAGATTGACATATACTCGTATGTTCAGATCAATACAGTACAGCATATATATATATATGGGAATGAACTCAGAATAGTCCCCTGAGTTTTTTATGATACACACAGACAGTGCATGGAACAAGGAACTCTTCTGGGATAATTAAATCCACTATAGTCCGAATAAGTAATGGTAAATGACAAATACCATAGTTTTTCTTTCCATGCACTGTCTGTGTGTATCATAAAAAACTCAGGGGACTATTCTGAGTTCATTCCCATCTTGAAACGGACATGTTATGTGCCTTGAAAAGTGGACGCTCAATTCTGCCAGTTGAGATTTAAATTTTGGTTTTTGGCTAAAAATATAATAGTTACCGCTTCTTCTTTGATGTATTCAATCTGACGTGAAAGCAGCGAGTCTTTTGCTTATGTTGAGGTTCTAAATGTAGCAGGGCTAGGCTGCTTTAAACCCTAGATCCATGTCCCAAAGCTGGATCCTGTCTGCTTTGCAGATAGCTGGTGAGGGAAGCTATATTTATGGGACCTCTCTGCGAGTGACCCGTTGCCCACGTCGGGCTAGCATCATGAAAAAGAAAAACTATGGTATTTGTCATTTACCATTACTTATTCGAACTATAGTGGATTTAATTATCCCAGAAGAGTTCCTTGTTCCATGCACTGTCTGTGTGTATCATATATATATATATATATATAATATATATATATATATATATATTAGTGATGTAGGTCACATCCGCACATTTTATCGCATCCGCATCCGCACCCGCATCCGCACTTTGGACTGCGGATGTGGACCGTTGAGATAAAATGTCATTAATAAGCGGAAATTATCAAATTCTACTATATTAATAGAACTAGTTCATTGTGCGCAAAAGTGATGCAAGCGACAAGACGAGAGGCTGTTCTTGTATGAAGTTACTCTCTTGCAACCTACTTAGATCCACGTTAGAAAGCTAAGTTATTTTCACCTAGTACATTAGAACGAGTTAAATCATCACTTGGCAAAGCAGTTGAAGAGCTTCAATCTCTTGAATCTGTCGCTTCGCCACCCACCAAAAGAAAAAGTTTCAGTGACAGAACCAACACCTTCAACAAGCAAATCTATCACAGAATCCGTCTCTCAGTTTCTTGAGTCAAGCAGCAATGACGAGACCTACGCGATGTCAAAAGATGTAGTAAAAATGATCGAGAGCTATCACCAAGAAAAACGCCTGGCTGCATGTGACAATCCTATTAGTTGGTGGAAAAATACGCAGAATATCTATCCATACTTGAGTAAACTTGCAAGGAAACATTTAGCCTGTCCTCCAACAAACGTACCAAGCGAGAGATTATTTAGCAGTGCTGGATTAATATATGATGAAAAGAGAAACAGACTGGCAGCAGAAAAGGCAGAAAAATTAATGTTCCTTAAGCATAACCTTCCTATAATTAAGTTTGAACATTAAACGATGAACATCTTAGTTTACTTTATTTTAATTACTCATTTATAAATATGCCTAATAAAACTTTAAACTTAATATAAATAGTTATCAAGCTAATTAAAGATTTCTTTCTATAAGGGTGGAGGTTGGGGAAAGAGGTTGGTGGGATGCATTTGAGTTGGGTTCACGTCCCGCATCCTGGTAACACAATTATGGTTTCTAATTGTGGCTGAAACTCAACAAAATATAACGAATTTATTTGCAGACGAATTCACTAATTGATTTCTATATTAGTTAGATGCTTGATATTATTTTATATGTTCAGAGAAAAGTACAGCAATTATTTTACAATTAATCAATTATACTACATTATAGCTACAGCTCTCTATATAATAACTTATTATATACGTTAAACACAACAAATCTCGAATATATCCTAAAAAATAACGAAAATGTAGACATCCGCATCCGCATCCGCGGATGGTGAAATCAAACATCCTCATCCGCATCCGCATCCGCGGATGTGAAAAAAATGACATCCGCTACATCACTAATATATATATATATATATATATATATATATATATATATATATATAATCATGGCTCACAGCTTACAATATTGATAGAGATAACGGTAAAGAATGCAATAACTGCCATGTCTTGTGACAGGCAATTCTGATGAAATTGTAAACTGAAATTTTTTTTTCAAATATGAAGGAATTATGATGGGAACTGAGGAAAATGATGTACTCTGTGTGTGTGTGTGTGTGTGTGCGCGTTTTTTTTTGTACGTTTATTTCCATGGGAACTTTCAAGAAGAAATCGAGAGGGAAAGAAAGATTTTTTTGTCCTTATTCCTATTTTTATTACCCATCTTTCCCAAATATTTTCTTTTCATTCTTATACCGTTTCCTGTGGAAAAACACGCTCAACTTCCTGATTGGTCACAGTTCGATCACGAGGAGAAAAATCTCGTTTTTAAAATGAGATTTTAAAATTTTTTGAGCATTAAAGTATTCGAACATTAAAACATTCTGATGAATTCTTTTAATGAAATGACGTTCAAAGTTTTAGGCAAAGATAAGGAATTTCACCCTCCTTTGTACGATTTTCCACTTCGGAGAAAGTCATTTGGATTTAATTCTTTTTTTTGAGCGGGAAAAAAAAAAAAAAAAAAAAAAAGTCACCAAATTTTTATTTAATTTTAGCTAATTTTTTTTAAACTTTTTAATAGTTTCTGTTGTATGTTGATCGTTATACAAACATTTAAAAACTTTTAATTTTCAAATTAAGCGTAAACTGTTTAATAAGAATGAAGGCCCGTGCAACCGGTAGGGCCCCCGGATCAACTGAAGATCAGGGCCCCCAGCCTCAATTACCAAATGATATCTTCGTTAAAACAAACGAAAATATCATGATTCAACCTAACCAATCGTCAAGGGCGTACAGTTGACCTAACCTGGCATTCAGTTTAATTTATTATTTGGTACTGTAAAGCAAAAAACAAGAATACATGGGGGCCCTGATCTTCAGTTGATCCGAGCCCACCCCCCCGCAAAATAAATAAATAAATAAAAAAAAAGTTAAAAACTATGGCACCCATCAACTAATAATTTCAAGAATAGCCATCTTTATTCATAAACGTGGGACAGGACGCCAAATAGTGTTATTAATCTTACTAGCACTAAATAATAATAATAATAATAATTACCCATCAACAAATTAAATGATAATAGCTCGGCTCATTTCTATTTTAAAGGAACTTCAAAGAGCCTTACTTCGCTACTATGCACTTTTTCTCTCGAATTCAGTAGAATGATTCACTGTTAGTGTTAAAAAAACATTTGTATTGCTCCTTCTGTAAATTTTAATTTAACATTTGTGTTTACTATTGAAATGAGGCATTGGAGATTCAGTAATATTAAGGGGAAGTTTTTCTCATTTGTGTGTGTGTGTGTGTGTGTGTGTGTGTGTGTGTGTGTGTGTGGAGAGACTTTTTTTTAAAGTCATCTATCGTGGACGTTACTCTCACAGATTATTTTACGATGTAAACTTACCCCATTTCGCAAACTATAAAGTAATTGAATTTAGAAAGTTCGTGACGTGTTATGGGAAAAGTTTACCTTCGAAGAATTATGTTTTCAGCATTGTTAATATTAATATAAAGAACGGAACGATCATGTACGTTCTCATGATGAATGATGAAAAAAAAAATGAAAAACGCAGTCGCGGAAAATTAATTTCGTATTTCAGTTGTTATGTTATGTTATCTCATACGATGTTTATGCAGTATGAAGGTTGTGTTATATAAGGTTACTTTTCTGAATTTCTACATAGTAAAATAGTTTCCCCTATATTAATATTTGAGAAACAATGACGTCACACCACATCAAGACCCATATCTGTTCGATCAACTTATTAAAAATGCCTATCTGTTCTTCTTCTTATGCAAACTGATAAAAAAAGTGAAAATTGTAGTCTTGGGTATAAATTTTTGTGGTTCCCCTATAAATAAAGAAAATAGGAGTAATGACGTCATATTTGTCTTCAATTAGGAGCTAACGACTCGACTTCAGTTTGTGCATTACATTTATTCCACTTAGTATACGAATATATACCACTACCAAGGCCGTAGCCAGAGCTTAAAACAGACGAGGCGAAAATAGCTGTATTAGGGGGGCCGGGGCCATGCTCCTTCAGATTTTTTTAATCCTAGCGCAAAATCATGCACTTTGAGCGTATGGTAACAGAGTAAACTGGACAATAATAACTCCACTTAAATGTTGCTACTCTGTTTTTATTCATTTTATTTGTGGTTTGAGTGCATTACATTGATATTACCAGAAACCAATTCTTATCATTTGCTACTTGATTGATGGCTGAAGGCCAGTGCCACTATTCTGTGCAGGCTAGCATTCATTATATGGTATTAAATTTGAAGCTTGTTTTTAAACTTGGTTACCTGGAGAAAAAGTCACGAATATCTGCTGATGCCGTTCTTTTCATTTTTCACCAATAAAACAAATACTCAGGCAACAAAACAATGAAAAGCAGTTGGACATGTCTGTGCCTGCATTACAGAGTTGCCAACTGAAACTTTTAGGAGCGCTAGACTTTTGCCTAAAAAGCGATAAAGAGCGCTGGATTTGTACGGCTCTAGGTAAAATCGAATTATTGTACTTAATAATTAATAATAATAATGTTATTAATTATTTTACATATAATTTTATTAATTATAATTATTTATTATTAAATTAATAATAACTAATATAATTTGTACGAGACAGGTAAAATCCGATTTCTGTCAATTTCCTCAGATTTCCTTTGAAATTCAATTTCCTCATTGATCCAAAATGTCCCTTAAGCCAGACGAGGCAGTCGCCTCGTCTGCCTCAACGTGGCTACGGGTATGACTACGAAGGGCTACGTCGTCACCATATCGTTAGTTACCGTATTTCCCGGCGTATAACGCGCTTTTTTTCCCCCAAAATACTCCAAAAATCATGTACATGTTAAAATTAACTCGTTAAAATTGTACATGTGAAGTGAGGTAGGAGGTATATTTTTTTCCTAAATTTTTATCTTCCTAAATTTTCTCTTCAAAATTAGGGTGCGCGTTATGCGCCGGTGCGCGTTGTACGCCGGTGCGCGTTATACGCCGGGAAATACGATATATCGTTTCTCGTTACATTAGCGAGGTTAAGTGATGTTGGCTCTGATCAGTAGTTACATGGGTGACCGTCCTTTGCCTTCAGATGAAGCAATTCGTAGTTAGGATCTTACGTAAAGTTGTAGGTCCCTTTCATCGTGTGACCTTTGCCGTTATATACGAAAGAGGTTGACCAACCCTACGTATTATTGGTATCCAACGATACGGTCGAACTACGTATGTTTATAATGGTAAATTCATGTTAGATTATCACGTACTGATGTCGTTCGAGATTAGTTAAATAGGTTTAAAGCAGGGATACCCAACCCGTGGCTCGCTGAGCTATTTCAAGTGGCTTACATATATATTTTAATTATTTTAAACTTTTAAAGTGGTTCATGGCTGGAAAAAAGTTGGGATCACCCGAAGATCAGGGCCCCCAGCCTTCGTTAGTTAGCCTTATAAGGCCAACTAACAAAATTATCACGACTTAACCTAACCACTCTCAAGGGCGTATAGTTGACCTAACGATTGGTTAGATTAAGTCGTGATATTTTCGTTAGTTAGCCTTATAAAGCTAACTAACGAAGGTTGGGGGCCCTGATCTTCAGATGATCCAAAAGTTGAGAACCACCGCAGACATGTCAACTCACGGATTTTCCGTGAGACTCATGGATTTTAAGTCTAATAATAATAATAATGATGATAAAATCGGGGAAGAGTGAGAAATCTCACTGATTTTCATACTTCATTGACGTCTCTGCCATCGCTCTTTCAAAGGTATCAAATTTAATTCATACAACTGTTTTAGATCTTTTTCCTTTCAAACTCATTTTAATTAACAAAGTTCTAATTAACTTCAAAGAATGAATTAGTCAAATATTCGTTGATAATTCCGTAGACTTATTTTGTATAATAATAATTTTTAATTAATATACTGTAATTCGAATATACACTGTTTAACCCTTTCAGGACGAACGTTACAAATTGGTAGCGTAGCGTTTCACGCATTCATAACTTAATAATACCAAAAATTCCTGCCTTGAAAGGTTAATGAAGTGAAAACGAGGAATTTTATGGGGTAAAAATAATTTCCATAGTACAAACTGGACAGTAAGAAAATATTTACGAGAAGACTAAAGGCGCCTCGGTGGGTTTTGTTTTTAATGAAAATAGAATATGGTCAAATGGCGCTATAGACAAAGATTCACATAGCATGGGGCCCATCGTTTAGAAAACGTGACAGGAATAATGAATGTTTTGGATAACTGGATTGGCTGAGTTTGAAAATCTGCATTAGATCCGACTGACCACTTCTTGTTACCTCTGGGAGGATCGAGACATTGTGGTTAGCAAACATTTGCGAAGTTAGCTATTTTGGAGGTAACTTATGCAATTTTGTATAAAAATCTGTTATAAAGCAAATTTAGGGTTCGGCCAGAACCTTTTTATAACTAGCCCCAAAGTTGCTCCCACTAAATATTAATGCTGAAAGGAGAAAAAGAATGTCTTCAGCTTCGCTTGTACAGAATCTGGAGTTTCTTATAATCTTTTGTTTTAGCACAGAAACTTCTACAGGGTGGGCCGTAAGTTTCCATACATAGGAAAATTTAAACGTTATGGTCTTCACGTGCGTCGGTATTTGGATCAGCAGTTTCCGGATGCTTGGATTGGTCGGCGTGGTCCTGTGGGTGGCCTCCCAGATCCCCAGATCTCACCCCCCTTGATTTCTATCTTTGGGGGCACTTGAAGGCCATGGTGTATCAGGAAAAGATACGAGACATAAATCATCTAAAGGAACGTATCACCAACGCCATTACAAGCATAACGTCAACTGTGCTAATGCGTGTTCATCAACAGTGGGGAACACGTATTGAAATGTGTTTTCAAAACAATGGCAACCATGTAGAGCATATTATATAAATAAAAATGGTTGTCCATAAAAAAATGTTTATTTTTCCTATGTATGGAAACTTACGGCCCACCCTGTACTATATTGTTTCTTTGTGTCTCAATTATCACTTAAGAAGCTGGTAATAATTAATTTTGACCTACATTATTGGCTACATACTTGAATTCTTGTACTTGCTCTATTAATAAAACATTAATAATAATAATGACATAAATAATTGTGAAGCTGGACTATTTATTTTATTTAATTTGACCGTTAAGCTTTCGGCTTTACTGGTCTCTTATTAAAAATAAAGCATAGTTATTATTAATAATAAATAAATAAACAAGTATTATTAATTAATAATAAATAAACAAATAAATAATTATACAAGTATTATTGGTTCAACTTTCATTTTGAAAATAATAATAATAATAATAGCTGTTTGATTTGCGCTTTTGGGATAGAATTGCCTAATCTTAATTTCGGTAACATTAAAATTAATATTTTTGGGTCTGCAAACATAATTTGCACATTTTTATAAGTTAATTGGATCACCTGAAGATCAGGGCCCCCAGCCTTCTTTAGTTAGCTTTACAAGGCTAACTAACGAAAATATCACGACCTAACCTAACCAATCGTCAAAGGCGTATAGTTGATCTAACGATTGGTTAGGTTAAGTCGTGATATTTTCGTTAGTTAGCCTTATAAGGCTAACTAAAGAAGGCTTGGGGGTCCCTGATCTTCAGGTGATCCAGTTAATTCAGACCTTTAACAGAAGAGCCTATCAATACTATGTCATCCTCCATAACATCCTACTTTTGCCTCGTTAAGTGAAGTAATTAAGCTATCACTACACACATTAAACAGCAAAGGAGAGAAAAGGAGCCTTGTCTAACTCCGCATAAAGAACCAAAACACTCGGACAGTACTTTCCCAATCCAACCATAAAAGTTTAGTGAGTGTACCAAAATTTCAGTGTAATTAAGACACACACACACGCACGCATTATGTATATATACTAGGGGCACTCGCTCAATATATTTGCCCCACCCTTTATTCTTAGCTAAATAATAGGCCATGGGGCTGAAATGTCTTTTGGGCCGTAAGTTTGAACTTTCTGCGCTTCACATAACCGGATTTTTCCAGTTTGAACCTCCCTTCCTTGTATAAAACCGCTTTTAAAAGCCCTTGTATAAAACTGATGGTTAGCGCAGTTTCGAAAATGGCGTCTGACAGTGATGTGCGTCGTAAACAGATAGCTGTTATCGAGTTCTTAACCGCAGAGAAGGAAACGGTTGGAAATATTCACAAACGTCTACAAAACATTTACGGAGATGCTGTTGTTGATCGAAGCACAGTTGGACGCTGGTTTAAACACGTGAGATCATCGGAGAGAGGGAGAGCCAGCCTCGATGATGAGCCACGCAGCAGTCGCCCGGCATCGGCTGTGACATCTCACACTGTACAACGTGCTGACAGCATCATTCGATCAAATCAGCGCGTTACATACAAGGCGCTATCACTGGAGCTAGGAATTAGTGAAGGAAGTGTGAATACGATAATTCAGCAACTGGGATACTCAAAAGTGTGTTCACGGTTTGTTCCTCGCAAACTGACTGAAGATCACAAAGCCCAAAGAAAAGAAATTGCTTCTGAGTCGTTGGTTCGATACGAGACAGAAGGGGATGACTTCCTTTCACGAACTGTGACTGGGGATGAGACTTGGGACTTAGATACACCTTTGAACCTGAAACAAAACGCCCACGCAAGAAAAAGTTCAAAATGGCTCCATCTGCAGGAAAGGTTATGGTCACCATCTTCTGGAACATGAAAGGGGTGAGTGATTCTGGTGACCATTATGAAGAAAGGCCAAACAATCAACTTGGAGGCATATATTTCTACTCTACAGAAACTCCAGAGACGTATAAAACGAGTTCGACCGGAGAGAAAACTGGAAGACGTCCTTCTTTTACACGATAACGCAAGACCACACGACAGTTTACAAACAAGAGGGGCCATCACAAAAATGCGCTTCATTGTGTTATCCCACCCTCCATACAGCCCGGATCTGGCACCTTCAGACTTCCATTTGTTTGGGCAATGAAGGATGCTATTCGTGGAAGAAAGTTTCAGAGTGACGATGAGGTTGTTGAGGAGGTTAAGAGGTGGCTCCAGCGGAACCCAGCGGACTTTTACCAGCAAGGAATAAAAGGCCCTTGTTTCGAGGTGGAGGAAAGCCGTAGAAAAAGATGGAGACTATGTGGAAAAATAAAAACTTGTAAAAAAGGTATGTAACTATTTGTGTACAAAATTTCTGGAACTTACAAGGAAACTTGTGCGAGGGTCACCACTTTATAGCGCTAAAGATATAGGCACCATTTTTATAGTGTTAATTTAATTATCAGTTTATAGAAGCAGCTTAATTGAGGTAAATTTATAGAACCTAATTTGTATAGGGCCTATAGGCTATCGATTCCTAATGAAACTAAAAGGCTTCGGTCCTTTACAGTTTTGATAGGCTGACGAGATAATTAATGAAACAGTTAATTAAAAGTACCAATGAAGAGGGAAAAGGATAGACTACTCGACTTTTTCCTTTAATTAGCACCTTAATTATCACAATGATTAATAACGTACGGTACATACAACAAGCAAATGTAACTGGTTATAAATCAACGTTAGTTACAAAGACTTGATATGTAAGAATTAATTCTTAGTATAAATAAGAATGTCAAATAGTGATTAAATTGAAGAATTAAATGTTGTTACAATGAAGGACAATGAGTGGCAATTGGATTATTACACGAGTTATAAGATAACGCGCTAATGAATGAATTTCTTTTGGTTTGAACGGAATGACAAGTAGGCCATAGCAAGGACCTGTTTAGCAAGATGTTGCAGCTTCCAAAAATGAATGATGAGTGACTACTACTTCTGGTTTTCATTGAAGTTTCTCGCGACGCTTCGGTTTTCCTGGTCAGTCCCAGCAGGGGGTAAACCTTAAGGCCTTGTAATCCTGAGAAGGCTTCTTAATGATTGTTTTGTTGATATGAAGGCTTGGGATCTCAGGTCTAACTTTCGTAAGAAAAAGCGTAAGAAAGGTCTACAGTAGTAATTTTATTGTTCCAACAGTCAGATTTGGAGGAGGTTGAATATGATCTGGGGATGCATGTCCTCATCGGTCGTTGGAAAACTGTTTTTATGTGAAGGCCGAATGACCTCTCAAAATATGCCTGGAAAAAGTCTTGAAGACTTCTACCGACAAATTATTTCCAGAATCGATGAATCTGGCGCTAATTTTTTTTAACGGGACAATAACACTACACCATTCAAGGGTTGGCTCGCAAAAGAGGTAAATGCGCTCTTTCGACTGGCCTCCTCAGTCTCCAGACCGGAATCCTATTGATTATTCTAAGGAAAAATGTAGAAAAATGTACGAGTATTCATCGAAATCTGACATACAAGAAAAAATATAAATAAGGAATGAAACAGGATCGGAGTGACAAAGATTTTTGTAAGCGGCTTCTAGAGAAAATCTTTCGAATGTCAGATGTACGAAATATTGAACTGTTTTTATATTTTCAGTGAAATTATTATGCTCCTCATATTTTATACCATCAGTACTTTTCCTGAGCCTTCTTGTCCCAACTTTCTGACGGTGTATAATGTTTTTGACTTAGGATACGTACATGAACTCCGTTCACAATTTCTTGAAATGGTAAAGTAATCTTCAGTACAGAAAAGAATGAGAAATCAAACTTTCATTCCATCAAAATATAAACATCAAACTTTCATTCCATCAAAATATAAACATCAAACTTTCATTCCATCAAAATATAAACGTCAAACTTTCATTCCGTCAAAATATAAACGTCAAACTTTCATTCCGTCAAAATATAAACGTCAAACTTTCATTCCGTCAAAATATAAACGTCAAACTTTCATTCCGTCAAAATATAAACGTCAAACTTTCATTCCGTCAAAATATAAACGTCAAACTTTCATTCCGTCAAAATATAAACGTCAAACTTTCATTCCGTCAAAATATAAACGTCAAACTTTCATTCCGTCAAAATATAAACGTCAAACTTTCATTCCGTCAAAATATAAACGTCAAACTTTCATTCCGTCAAAATATAAACGTCAAAATTTTCATTCCGTCAAAATATAAACGTCAAAATTTTCATTCCGTCAAATAAACGTCAAAATTTAAATCCGTCAAAATATAAACGTCAAAATTTTAATTTCGTCAAAATATAAACGTCAAATTTTAATTCCGTCAATAAAAAAAATAAATAAATCCATTTTTTGATCTCTAAGGCCGGCCGCACACGGGATCGTCTCGCGACTCACGACTCGGGTCGTGACGACTCGAGTCGCGTGTGATTTTACATTGACAGAATGGGAGCCCCGCACACTGCACTGACCGCGACGCAATTCTGGGGAATCGCGTCGCGGTCGGTAATCACAAGCGACTCGAGTCGTCACGACCCAAGTCGTCAGTCGTGAGTTTCGAGACGATCCTATCTGCGACCGGCTTTATAGTCATGATCTTTTCAACCATTGACATAAATAAATTTTGCGAGTTAAGTATGAAGAATTCGTGATTAAATTAAAATGAGAACTTTTTAAAATGTGATTTAACTGTAATTGAATTTTTAAGGGAAGGAAATCGTAATCCAAACAGTAATTAATTAAATTTGCAAATAAATACGGCAACAGGCCCTCGCTCCAATATGACTCGCTTGGGGTGAAACGCCAATAAAGCCTTTATTACACGTATGATAGATAAGGTACTGGAGGAAATATACTGAAATGAATCGTGTGTGTGTGTGTGTGTGTGTGTACGCGCGCGCGCAGGCAACTGGGCATAGATGAAATCGAGTAGTGTGCATAATAATTCACAAATGTAGTTGGGTAATTGTTTAAGTGATGTAATACTTTCGGTACTTCAAACATTAAAAATTTTGGATCACTTTAACATATTGCTTCCCAGTGTATATCACTTTAACATATTGTTTCCCAGTGTTAATCACTTTAACATATTGCTTCCCAAAAATAGACATTACACAACCGATTAGTTATATTACAATAGTTTATAATATTTAGAGATTAGCTAGTCGAGAAAATGTAAATTTATGGACAACTTAACTTATTATGCTTTGCTATTTTTTGTGAATGTAAAATATTTGAATCACCTAAAGATCAGGGCCCCCAGCCTTCTTTAGTTAGTCTTATAAGGCTAACTAACGAAAGTATCACGACCTAACCTAACCAATCGTTAGGTTAACTGTACGCCCTTGATGATTGGTTAGGTTAGGTCGTGATATTTTCGTTAGTTAGCCTAGATTACCAACCTCTTTCTAACCAACCAACTTTTCTCTTTTTAACATATTGCTTCCCAGTGTTAATCACTTTAACATATTGCTTCCCAGGAGGGATACTTTAACATATTGCTTCCCGAATGCTTTGGGAAGCAATAAGTTAGTGATCCAAAATTTTATATAAAAAATCTAGGAACATTTTTGTTGTCGGGGGGGGGGGGGGGGATAGTTAGTTCTGGTTAGGTTAGGTTACGCTAGATTAGCGATTGCCTCACTATTTAACAATTTAACAGAGCCTTCGGTCGCATTCCAAACTCTTATCACACCCTTCTCAGTTCGATGGCAGTAAGGTTGGGTTAGCTTAAGTTAGGTCTGGTTAATTAATTTTTTAGATATATGGACTTAAAAAAATGTTGGTACCTCGCTTATGTGGAGATGCGCACTTTTTTTTTGTGTGTAGTTGTCTTTGTTACGTGACTATCGTTATTTATTTTCCTTTTTGCTTGTATCATCGACCAAACTAAGGTTTTCTATTAAATTGTATAGGTCTACTGTCATCGTGGTTCCAAAAATAAGATTTTGGATGAACATTTTAAAGTTTTTCCTTTGTGATACTTGCAGACAAAATCCAATACCGAACCTTAATTTTTTTACGTTGTTCAAAGTTTTTGTTTTGATAGTTTGAAGGAATTTAAGGATATTGAATTTTTTTTCCCACATTTTATACGTCTGAGCGCAATTTAATAATTTTTAAAGCAAATTTTATTAATTTCCTCGCTTTTTTAATAAATATTGTTGAAAAGTATATAGTATAACTATAAAGTATATAGTATTTATTTGTATACCAAATTTAGAATTTTGCCAGAAATTTATTAGGTTCTAGTACGTTACTTTTCAAGCTGAAATACAGTAGTATATTAGGTTTTGCTCTGGTGAAGTCACCTCTTAGATTAATAGTGCTATTACGCAGGCCTGCGATGGTTTTGTTGTCTGAAATATTTTATTACTTGTATAGTAATTTTTGCACGCTGATTCCGAAAATAATATTCATTTTTGCCATCACGTACAGATTTTTTCACAAAATGTCATATTTCATGACATATGTAAGTAATTTTTATTAAATTTTAATTAAAAACTACTGCCTATAAATGTTTATAAATGCTTGGTTTCACCAAGACATCAAAGAAATGGAGAAGAAATATCAGGGAAGGTGGGACATCAGCATGATGGCTGATTACTGCTGGATGTTGAAACGGGATACTCAGAATTATTACATAAAAGAAAAGGAACAACGCGTACATTCGAGACTAAAAGGCATAAATCTCGCAAGAAAACTCAGGACAAATAAAGATGAATACGTAATTGACGTTAATAGTCTTCTTTTTAAAGTTGTTTGCATTTGTAATTAGCATAACAAAGCGAAATAGGTACCTAATGTAAATTGAAATAAATAATATTTATTTATTTATGTTGTTTTTTTCCCTTCTAGTTTGCAGAAAATCCTTACGTGATAGAAAAAAATGGACACCTTACTCGAAATCAGCGTAGTTGAATTATGTAAAATCAGTTATTAGTAAGGAAACAACCCTTACAAAGTTCTCATTCGCAGACCTGTGAATTATTGCGTCGATTTCTGTTTTCTGTAGGATTTGGGGTCGTTTCACATTCCTCTGTACGTCACTTCTGACAAATTTTTCAGAGTGGTTTTATATACGAATCATTAATGATATTCCAATTTATTTTTTCTCTCTAATTCGTGTTGACACATAATTAATCGTACAAAAAATAAAATTAATTTCTTTTGTTTGTTTATATCGTAACAATTCGATTTCAAACGCTTGTAAACATTAGACACTAGTCAGATTTCTGCTTGTCCTGCAAAATTGTGATTTTGCTATTTAACACGTTGGATGCCAACCGAGTTTTTGACTGTTTACCCTGCTGTGCCAAACACGATTTGACTCTATGAAATGAACAAGAAGAACGACCCACCGGTGGGTTGTGCGATACCTACTGAGAGCATCCTACTACGACCCACCGGTGGATCTTATGGCACCCAACATGTTAAAAACTTTTAGAACATCACTACGACATTCATTGAAGGCTATGAACTACACTACATTAGGCTAACTCTTTGAATGTCCCTTTATTTGTTTTCGTTTTTATGTAAGAAATTTGCAACTTTTGTTCCCTCAATTTTTTTCCTCAGTAAAAGTTTGTATTTCAATTTAAGTCATTTTTATAGATAAGTAACTAAATTAATGTGTTTATTTTTTTAGTGTGAACATGTATTTCAAAGTACGGAAGTATACTCCGCTCATCTTGTGTATATAACCGTATTTTAAGAGGATATAAGCGTTTCAATATGTAGTTTTTGAAAGTTTTAAGTCTTTTATTTTGAAAAGTTTTTAAACTTGTTTGAACTTAATTAGGAGAAGAATTACGCTGCGGGAATTAATGTTAAATAAAGTTTTATAACTTTATTCTATGGTAATATAAACTTTTTAGATTTTACTCAGATCATGTTAGGCCTATTTCTTCGGTAAGTAGTTAAAATTCACATTATGTATAGTTATAAATTTTGAACTTTTATAAGAATCAGTAATACGACAATGCTTGTATGTTCACTGTATTTTCCTTACAAATGAAAAATAATCCGAGGACATTTATTATCGTAATCAGTATTTTCTGCTGTCGCTCGTACTTGGAGTTCGTGAGCTTAGAAGATGATTTCCTTTGCTGGCTAAAGATTCAGGTGTCAAATTTGAATTTCTGCAGAAATCTCCGTCAGAGTCTTCAGGTAGAGTAAGAGTTGGGTAAATTTTTGTTGTTGTTTGCGTTTTTTTTTATGCGAATTATTGCTACAGTTCGAAGCTTTCGTATCATAGTAGTACTGCTGCTCTGGCTGCTGCTGCTGCTGCTTTCGGAGCTGATGTATTTATTCACGGAACATTTTTTAGACTTGGCTTGTTTGTCTTTATAGCAAGATTTTGACTTCTCCTTGTCTGGTATTTTGCACCACTCGTGAAACGTCTCTGGCTTTTTTTCACACTTTTTCTTCTTTTCCTTCTTGCACTTTTTGCTCTTTTTGCTCTTTTTATCGCGTTTCTCATCACAATTAGAACTGGAAGACGATGATGATGATGATGACGACGATGAAGATGACGATGACTTGCATGTCAGCCATTTCTTGAAACCACCTTTCTTTTTCCTATTCTTGTCTTTGGATTTACAACATCGTTTCTTGAGCCTATCGTCGGAGCAACTCGACGTCTACTCTATCAATTACTCCGTGTTCAAGTAATTGCTACTGTCATTCTCCGGACACCAGTCGCGCTTTAGTTTCGTTGACGTTTTCGGCTTCATTTTAGCATCGATAGAATTTACTTTTGGGGAAGATTATTTCTGTTTTTATCCTTCTGTTCGTAGCTTCGTTACTCGCTAAACAGCCTCACGCACATACACACGCACGCACACTGAAATTAATGAAGTAACAAAACGGGTAAAAATGTATTATCTTTTATAGTAAAAGATTCATTCCTAAGAATCTGTAGTTTGTAAATTATTTTTGCGTAAAGAATATATAAAAATTTCTTTTGAAATTCATCCTACCAAAATTGGAATGTGTAAACTTTTATTCTGTAAATGGAAATGCAAATTAAAAGGAAGAATTTTATAGACTTGCTTTACATTAATATAATGTAGGACGAAAAAAAAAAATGGTGTTAAAAAGTTTTCATACAACTGGTTCAAATCCAGAGGTGCTGCTTGCCCGTTCCTGAATGTGGTAAAGATCCGTAATAAGTCGAGTATCTTGTATTCTTGACATTTAACAGGACGTATAAAATTTGCAAAATTGACACAGTTGCTTTTTTTTTTTTTTGAGCTATCACTTAATCATTAAAGAGAACAGTATGTAATTAATTAGACATACATGATGCACTTGATACGCTTACTAACTTTGTAATAAAAAGAAAGGTGAAGTGCACAGATAATTACGTGAAACCCATTGTTTCATAGGTTAGGCTACCATAACTTAGTTGAAGTTAGGACTTGTTAGATGAAGTGAGATTTAAAAAAAAAAAAAGGTAACTGTCAAGCCTTACACTTGTCGACAATTTTTTTGTCAGTAATTGGTTACAACCAACAAAACAAAAAATATAATATATATATATACACACACTTATTTATTTATTGATTATATAACAGTTCACAAGTGTCAGTCTGGACATTTGTGTGTGTGTGTGTATGCGCGCGCGTGTGCGCGTGTGTGTGCATGCAGAGATTTCTGTACACCGCCTGACCTTGAACTTTCCCATCATCCCCCCTAGCGGTCAACTCGTCAGTTGCAGTGTTGCAAGTTTAGTCGTTTTCCAAATAGATCTAGTTGTTTTAAAAAATTTGTTGTTGGAAAAAAATTCCATTTAGTTGTTAGTTGGAAATTCAGTTGTATAATATAATCTGAAACTTCGCTATTTTTTTTCGATAATTCGATGTTGTGATATTCTAATTGTCACACTATAATATATACTGTAAATGAGTAAATATTACAGCACTATGGTGCCACACAACCCACCTTCGCCCTCACGATCTCACCCCTCGGTCCTCACGCACCCCTGAAAACTTGAACACCCCCTCTAATTTAAATGCCTTGGGAAAACTCTGTGTGTGTGTGTGTGTGTGTGTGTGTGTTAGACCACGCTTGTATAAAATTTTATCTAATTTTGTGAAAAAAAAATCGGTCGAACACCGAATTTATAAAAAACCACAACCATCAAAATTTTGAGCTTCACATTTGAAGTGACTGAATCTAAAATTGTGAAGCTACATTTAAAATCTAAATACTTCGTATACTCAAACAAAACGTTAAATTCTTCTTTTTCTGAAAATTTGTATTTAAAATTTTTTGTCTGAAATTATTTTCATGTTAAAATGCTAACGCGCATCTATTTGGGAACGTGATCAATATTTTTAAGTCTGATTGCTCGAGGTTTATACACACTGAATGCTCCATCTGGCGTCAGTACGGAGAAAGAACGAAATTGGGAGTCTAATCCAGATAGAAGTAATACTTACCCTGAAGAAAATATAGTAGCGGAGAAATATTTACATTACCGTCAGTTTCAATTGCTCGTAAGACGCATTTCATAAGATTTTATTAGTGAATCATTAAAAAACGTTTAATTTTAATATTAGATTCAATCATCAGTTAATTCTTAACTATTAAAAAAAAATACCCGCATTTTCTTCCATTTCCTTTCAAAAATATAAAAAATAGGAAAACAGTGTTACACAATCTTCCAACTATTTTTTTTTCATATGCAGATGACATCACTCTAACATCCACCCACAACAACATGACACCGCTACAAATAACCTACAAACATACCTAAACAGTATACAAGACTGGCTCACACACAATAGACTCAAAGTAGCGCCCACAAAATCAACCATCACCTTGCTTACAAGCAACACAAAAGAACACCAGGTAATTCCACAGCTTACGCTAAACAACATCAACATTCCACACACTTACAGGACCAAAATACTTGGGGTCACATACAACACATCATTATCTTTTGCAAACCACATTCAGGACATTAAAAACAAATGTACGTCAAGACTTAACACGCTTAGGGTACTAACAGGCACAAACTTTGGACACCAGCAGGAAACAACATCACTCATATACAAACAATATATTCGCTCAGTTATGGACTATACTAGACCATGCTGGGCACCCATTATCTCAAACACACACATAAACACCGTATCATTACAGGATGCACTCAAACAACACCAATAGAACACCTGCACACAGAAACAAAAATACTGAAAGTTAGGGAACATTTATACATGAGGGGAACACAATTCATGGCAGCAACGACAACTAATCCACAACACCCTTGCCACTACATGTACAATCATGCACCAACACCTCGCACCATTAAGGTAACACCGAAGAGACATTATAACCAAATACTCCATTCCATACCACGCCTCGCAGACATCACACAGTACAGAAAACACATATACACACACCTAACCCACAAAACACTGACACGACTCGGTCCGAATGCGGTCCTAGGTGCGAAGCCGCCACCCATTAACAAGTCAGAGACCAGCCTGAACAGATCGGATCGAGTTAACTTAGTACGATTCCGATGTGGACATCACCCCAATTTACAGACATATAAACACAGACTAGACAACTCCACAGACGACACCTGCCACCTGTGCCAGGACACACCACAAACAATTGAACACATTATGACAGACTGTACCGTTCTAGCAAAACAACGAACACAACACAACATCACTAGTGCGCTGAACCTCTGGTCCACTTCGGACCGGCTTGCTCGATCAGGGTGGGCTGATCGGCTAACCAACAACAACAACAACTATTTTTAACAGAAAAGGGGGGTAATGGTAATGGGGAGGGGGTTATGCAACAAGGGGTGGGGGTTAACCTCCCCAAGTTACATAAAGGGGGGTGAGGGGTTTTGGGGGTGAGAGGGAGAATGACCTCCCCCCAAAGGGGTAACCTTAACCTTTTGAGCTTCGCATTCTGAGCCAGTGAGTTAAAAATTTGTGAAGCTATATTTAAAATGTAAAATAATATTTTTGTCTTCATCTTGGTACTCTGCGAAGGTACCCTCGCCATAGGCGAGTTTGCGAAGTACAAGCCCCGCCAGTAGGGCAGGGAGCCGAAGGCTCTGCTTGTATATTTATTAAAAGAGATAAGCAAATCAGACCAGACTGTTTATATAAAAGCTTAACCCTTTGTGGACGTATGGGTCGAATCGGGTAGCAAAACAAAGTCGATCTGCACAATGTCGACATGCCTAAGGTCGACCTACATAATGTCGACTCTAAAAAGTTAAATTAAGTCAGGTTACATTATGCCCGGTTGGGTTAGGTTAGGTTAGGTTAGGTTAGGTCAGTTTCAATGAAAATTTAAAATGTATATATGGTTTCGTTTGAAATCTGAAATCTGTATACTTGTATAAGGTCGAATGTCGACATTATAAAATTCGATTTTGTTCATGTGACGCGAAACTGATAGTAGCCTATCCTGGCATTTAATAATAGTTTATTTTAGTTTCAGTAAAGCCTATTTAATTCAGTTCCATTGTTCTGTTGAATTTAGAAATGTGAGAGAGATTTCCATTTTAATTACGTAGTTTTAATTTATTGGCTTTTGGCTATATACATTTCAGCTATCATCGCAAGGATTAGTTTATTTAAATACATGTTCAAACATACACAGATATATATATATATATAATATATATATATATATATATATATATGTGTGTGTGTGTGTGTGTGTAGATATATATTTATGATGAATAAAACCACGAAGGGAAAAGAAACACAAAGTGGTGCTCAAGCGCTTTCGTCTAATGACATCCTCAGGAACACTGAGTGTTCCTGAGGATGTCATTAGACGAAAGCGCTTGAGCACCACTTTGTGTTTCTTTTCCCTTCGTGGTTTTATTCATCATAAATATTTTTCACGTGTTACTTTCGTGAAATAATTTTCTATATATATATATATATATATATATACACACACACACACACACGAAAAAAGTTGGCTCAGAAACAAAATTTCTGAAAAGCATAAAAAAAAAAATTTGAAATATTTTGTTTTTAATTGGAGATTTATTTTTTTGTGACTAATAAAACTTTAAAAAGAAAAACTGAGTCATTAATAAATAAATAATTTTTATGCTCTTTAGAAACTTTAGGTTTATGAGCGAACTTATTGCCGATACTGCTGCGCATCAAAGCATCAAATTTAATTAGTTCGAGGAAACAGATATAAAAATTAATTATTTTTTAAAATTTTATTAAAATTCCATTAATTTTTAATAAAACAGTTTCTAGAGAACTTTATCCGTAAAATGATGTACAAAGGCCGTAAATGATGTCAATAATACCGAAGCG
The DNA here is from genome assembly GCA_023014485.1 of Bathynomus jamesi. Taxonomy (NCBI): domain Eukaryota; kingdom Metazoa; phylum Arthropoda; class Malacostraca; order Isopoda; family Cirolanidae; genus Bathynomus; species Bathynomus jamesi. Next base: position 700,167 of record JAJOZX010001652.1, read on the forward strand.
GTTTATTTGCAACAGTTCCCAATAACCTTTTATTAATATTCACTTTCAAAATCAACAAAATTACGTTGCATTCGAGTTTAATTCAGCATCTACTGATAATCATTTCTAGTAGACTCGTTTTGGCCTTAATGACATCGTTAGGCGCTAGCTAAACCTTTTGAAATATAAAATAAACGCAAACGGAATTATCAGAATGAACCTAATTTTATTTCTGATTCCAAAATATTAAAAACAAAAGAGTCCTTATCTGCGCTTGTTTTGTATTTAGGCCATTTAGTAATATCCGAAATGAGTATATGCGTAGGAATCATCACATTATCATACATGAATCCAAAATTTCAAAATACACGTTTTGGCAGGTCTTTTATCCGGCTCACGTATCCTTCTTTTTTTTTTTCTTTCTTTCTCTCAGAATGATTCTTCCATACCACCAGGTGTTACCGCAGACGTGGGGTGCGCGCGGGGTGTGGCCAGTTTTACTTAACAAATCACTGGCCTGGATATTTATGTATTTCGCGAACGTGTTACTGTACGCTTACTCCGTTCGGCCTTGACTAACAATTAACCCTTTAACGCCGCAGTTTTTGTAGGGATAAGTTTGAATGCGTTTATTTTGAAACGGTACATATTCGACCGCGTTACACGAACAAAATCGAATTTCATAATGTCCACGTTCGTCCTTATGCGAGTAAATCGATTTCACATTTCAAACTAAATTTCAGATTTTCAATATAAATTATTAACCTAACTTAACGTAACCTAATCGAGTATAATGTAACCTAACCTAAGTTAACGTAACCTAACCTAAATTAAACTAACTTTTTAGTAGTGACTTTACGCGTGTCAACATTGTACAAATCGACTTTTTTTCTCTACCCGATTTCAGCACTTCAAATAAAATATTACACTTACCTCACTATTATAATTATTAGTATTATTTATTATGTCAAATTCAGTTGATTAATTATGTATTTTTTATTTGTTCTGTCGAAAGATTCTTGTTAAGGAGTATTATAGCCTACTAAATATGAGTATACGGGGGTCTAGCGCAATGCATGGAATAAAATGAACCGGGATTCAGTTGAATGGAACGTGGTTTCCGGAAAAAGATACATGTAGGAGGAGGAGGAGGAACAACAACAACAACAACAACAACAACTTCGTTTATATTTGGATCATCTTTCAGGATGGAATTTTCTGCTCGAAAATAGAATAGAATAAAAACTGATCGTTAAATACTTCTGTTCTTTGTGTCTCTCCCAAAGTTACAAAAGAAAACAAAAGAAGAGCGGAAGAGAAAGAAAATCTGTTTTAAACCATGTGCCGTGAAATTAAAAGGGAAAACATAACAAAACTTTTTAAAACCTTCACGCCCTCCCCCTCCCCCCCCCAAAAAAATCCCCAAAAGACAGGAATATGGAATCCTTTTGTGACGAAAAGTTTACTGAACTGGACGAGAGGCTTTTAATATTTTTTCCAATTTCAAATCGTTACAAAAGAAAGCGTCAAGAAAGAATGAGTTTGCTTAAAATTAGAGCGGAGGATGGGCTTGAAAAGTATCCCCAAATATATAATTTAATTTTTTTTTTTTTACAGGCACTAAAAGTTTAAAATATCTGAGAAAAATTAGCAAACGGAAAGCAGGTTTATTGCCGATAATAATAATAATAATAATTAATAATAATTATAATAATAATCTGATAAAGTATTAGTGAGATTAATATTAATGCAAGTTGTGGACCATTGAACCTATTCTATGTGTATTGTCACATCAGTTATTATACCGATAAGTTATTTTATTTAGTAATATGTAAGTTATTGAGATACAGTAAGATACAATAAGATACAGTGAGATACACTGCTTTAAAAAAATTATAGAGTAAACTTATGGGATTAATTATCAATTGATTTTAGTAAAGAAACTGACGATAGGAAATTTCCAACTTCAGTCATGAGTTACGTTAGTTTAGGTTTGATGACTAATTAGGTTAGATTAACTAATTTTAATCAATGATTTTCATTTTCGGACCGCGAATAATAGTGGAAGTGGCATGAATAAGGAATTAGTCGACTATTTCGGGCAGAGTTAAAGTTGGTGCTAAAGAAATTTTAATTTCGTCCTTTCAGAATTAAATTTGAGTCAGTATTTGGTACCATTCTAACCCCAAAAATATGAAATGGCCAAAACTGGCCAAGCTAAATACATCGTGAAATCTTTATAGCTAAACCAATACAGGCCCAGTGGATACCCCTTTTACATTATCTAATTTCCATAAAAGGTACTAAAAATACAATTAAACTATGAATGAATCAGTAATTTCCATTACACTAACCTCAAACTCAACTTGGAACAACTTTTATTCAGTAGTACCATGAATTATTTTAGACTTTAATCGAATTTATCCCAAAACAAAAAATATCAAGTCAAAATATGGACATAACCTTTAAAAAGGATGGAGTACAACTACATTAGAATAGCATTGTGTACGCTGTTCTGTACGACAAATTCTGTGACTGTTGGATTGGACAAGCAAGCCCCAATCCCTTTCCCCAAGATCGCCGACTTTGACGCCACTCAATTTTTTCCTTTGGGTATACTAAAACTTAAAAGACCTTCTTTATTCTGAAAAAGTGGATAGTTTTCAATCGCCGAAACGGAATATTACAACAGCCATCAAAGAACACAGTATCGACCGAGATGTTGAGTTGGGTGTGGATTGGAATCGAGTATCGATTAGATGTTTGCAAGACCACCAACGGGGAAGATGTAGAGGTTTACTAATAACCTTTTACAAAACTTAAGGCACTGTGCTTTTGAAAAAACACTCATTATTTTATCCCATATACATGGTGAAATATAATGCGTCAAAATCATAGGGAACATTTGTGGAAAGTTTGTGTACACACACACACACACACACACACACACACACACACACACTATGAAGAGTGAATCAATAGCAGTGGAGCTTAACAACAGAAACAAAGGAATGCCTTTGACTGAACATAGCATTCATTCTAAATGAAAATCCCGTCTCGCCATTTAGATCAAATTTTGGAAGATCTTTGAAGAGACTGAAGCCTGGTTTGATCGAAAGAGTTTGTTAAATGATAAACTCTTTGCGTTAAGCTGCACAATATAATATAATATCTTTATTACTTAATATCATCATATGTTTGTCATAATTTCAACGAAATTCATCGTTTTATCGTGTCTTTACTTCATTAGAGCAATTCATTATTGGCCAATTAAAAAATATAACTCTAGCAACACGTTTTTTATGGCGCGTAATCACGCCTACTGAGCTCCTTCCACCCCAAATGTTCCTTCAAAAACCAGCTGAAAATTACTGAAATTTTGTACAGTTTCGTTTCCAATAATTCTTTCGTGGTTCAATTTCGTCCTTCGTATTATTCATCAGGGTGCCAGTGATTATAACCAACTGAAATGCTATGACCGAACGTAAAAGAAACGCGACTCTTTGCATGGAATACTAAGAAGCGAGAATTGCGTGCGTGGCTTAATCACTCGGAATAGTTTGACCAAAAAAGTCTGATGATGGTTCAAGGCGCGATCGAAGTAAAGAAAGACTCCCAAATATTAAATTTATTTCTATTTATTTCTAAATCCAACATTTTATGAAAATGTTGGTGAACAGAGAAACATAATTGGTTAAATGAACAAAATAAATAGTTAACAATTCGTGAACCATTCCAAATGGTTTAATCTTGCCATGCTATGATTTGTACTATTTTTGTACCAGAAAAGTAAACATGGTTCGTGGAGTCATGGCATGATTGAATTAATCATTTGGGTTAGTTGACAAATAGTAAAACAAGTACTTGGTTGTTCTAACCAAGTGCTTTCTCTACGTATAGCAACATAGCATACCAAAGCCTGAGTATCTGATGTTATGATGCTTTTGTAAGGGATAAGAATTTTGTTGCGTGTTTTTAGAAAATAATTGGAAAGTTCGTAAGATGATGATATGACGACTGTGGTTGTTTAGTCTCTTCCGTAACATTTTAGAAGGCTGTGTGACGAAAAAGGCTTGCAGCTTTACGTGGAATCCGAACCACGGGTCGCTACACCATCTGAAAGCGGAGGACGGTCCTCCATCCAATCACTAAATAGATCTAACGTAACTTAACCTCACTGATCCAACGGGAGACGGCGTTGTGACGTGGTCACGATGTAGTCTTCATAAGGCGGGATATTCACCTGAGACGGTAGTGACAACTGAAGAAAAATTTATATATATATATATTAGGGTGTTTCATACCTATAGGGTAAAATAAAAATGAGCTTGGAGTTTTAATCCACACGTTTCTCCGTATTCTAAAGAACAGGAAAACACGTTTGTGCAAGTTTGAACCAGATCGCGCTGCAGTTAGAGGTCCCCAACTTTGACGACTTTTTGTCAGTTCATTTCTCGCCTGCCTGCAGTGAAGACGGTTTTCTTCGTCACTTGCGGTTCGTGTTGTATAGCCTATTGGACAACTATGGAGTAATTATATATGCTACTAATTATCTCATTTTACTGTGGTATTGAAATTTATTATTATGTAATTTCTGTCATTTTACTGTGGTAGTGATATTTATTATTAATATTACATGAAATTAATTAGTCTGTTGCATATTGGACAACTAAGCTGGTAATTATTTATGATACTAATTAATGTAATTTTACTGCGGTATTGAAATTTATTTAATTAATGAATTGTCAAAGAGAACGTAGTGTACACGTATCAGTTTTATAAATAAATAAAAGCAGTAACTGGGACTCGAACCAGTGTCATAGCCATTTGGCGGCATCGCTCAAGTCGGTGTACACAGCACGCTATCCACTCCCTAGATGGTGTAGTGGATAGCGTGCTGTGTACGCCGACTTGAGCGATGCCGCCAAACGGCTATGACACTGGTTCGAGTCCCAGTTACTGCTTTTCTTTATTTAATTAATGAAATTAATTACGATGTGAAATTATTTCTGTGGAATTATTTAGTTTGTTTTCTTTTCCAGGTGTCTACCAGAGCGAAAACAGAAGTGTTTCTTATTGGCCAGACGGATGCGAACATCACATCAAGTGGCCTTCCAACTCAGTTGCAAGTACTCAAAAAGTACTTTTACCACCAAAAGGAGCAAAAATTTGGACGTACTAAATGCCTGAACCTGTGCCTGGATGCCTGTCTCATATTTTGGGAGAGAGCGAGAATCCCCATGATGCGTCGAGATTCGGCCTTGAGGAAGATGGAATCCCTTCTCAAGGAATACGACCGGCTTGTGAAGCACAAGTCACATAAAGCAGAGTCCTTCCGAGTGAAGGAGGCGATGTTCAAGGAGGCAATAGCGAAGGAGATCATGGACATTGCTCATTCACAGGCTAATGAAATGATGAAGAATCAGGAGGACATCCACTTTCTCGACATGCAGCGTGAAGATCCAAATTCCTGCAGCATGGGCCCTGTTGACATGAAGCTTCACTATAAGGAGATTAGGAAAAGGAAGAGGCTGGACAAGATTAAGGAACAACAGGAGAAGGCCAGGAAGGAACAAGGAGCTGCAGAAGATACGGGGGCTTTAGTGATTTCAACTTCGTCAGAGACTGACTCAGATGTCGTTGACCCAACCGTGGAAGTTTTTCCATCCTCCTCCAAGGGAAATACCAAGAAGCGACGCAGGAATCTGATCTCACAGGATGTGACGACTACCTACGATCGGCTGAATATTTCGTACCGCGATTCAGCTATGTCGTACGCTGCAGCGGCTAAATCACTAGGTTTTGACTTGGATGAACTGTCCATTTCTGCCAGTACCATGTACCGCACACGCAAGGCTCTCAGGAAGGTGGCTGCTGAAAGTTATCAATCCGACGAAGTTTGTCCTGGTCAGCCTCTTGTCTTGCATTGGGACGGTAAGCTCCTACCTGACAATGAGCAATGGAAGGAGAGCGTTGACCGGATCGCCGTCCTCGTCTCTGGCGACGGCAAGGAGAAGTTGCTCGGCGTTCCTAAGGTGACGTCCGGAACCGGCGAGAAGATAGCGCGAGTTTGCTTGGATTTGGTCAAGGAACACAGGATGGAAGAGCGCGTGCGGGGACTGTCTTTCGACACGACAGCGTCGAACACCGGGATTCATATCGGGGCCTGCGTCCTGATTGAGAAAGGTCTTGGCAGAGAACTCAAGTACTTCCCCTGTCGGCATCACATCTATGAAGTCATCCTCAGCTCCGTCTTCAAGCGTGCATACGGCCCTTCAAGTGGCCCGATATACCCGTTTTCAAGAGGTTTCAGGCACAATGGAAGTTCATCGACCGGTTGGACGTGCGGCCGTACGATTTTGCTCAAGTCAATGACTCTATGAGGGAACTGAGGGAGAAGTTAGTCCTGCTGGTGAGAGGGATGGTGAGCACGTCGCATCAGCGCGATGACTACAAGGAACTGCTACAGTTGGTTCTCATCTTCCTGGGAGAAGCAAAAGTGGTGGATTTCCCTCTCAGAGCCCCTGGCGCTTACCATCACGCTCGATGGATGGCGATAGCCATCTACTCCTTGAAAGTAATTCTACTGAAGAAGCAGTTCAAGATGTCGAGTCACGAGTTGGAAGCTCTGACAGCCGTAGGTCTCTTCGTGTCCCTCGTCTACATCCGAGGTTGGACTCGTGCTGCAACCTCAAGCAAGGCTGCCGCAGTTGATCTGGAATTTCTGCGTGACGCGGAAGCCTTTGCCATGTCGGGATATTCGTGTGTTAACGCTGCGCAAGAAGCCATGTCTCGACACCTATGGTACATCTCTGAGACTCTTATTGCCATGGCGTTCTTCGACGCAGATGTGGCAGATGAAGAAAAGGCTCAGATGGTCGTCAGTTTGGGTAAGCCCGCATCGAAAAAGGAACTCAAGCGACCCCAAGGGAAGAACGTCAGGAATCTTGCCTCGAAACACCTGGCGGAGTTCGTGACAGGAAAGACGATGGCTTTCTTCCATGCATTCGACTTGGACACAGAATTCTTGAAAAAGCCAGTTGCCGAGTGGACTGAAGTAGAGGGCTTCAAGCAAGCAGCGGCAACTGTTAACAAAATCTCTGTCGTCAACGATCGGGCCGAAAGAGCCATCGCGCTCACCAAAGAGTTCAACTGTTCTCTGACGAAGAACGAAGAGCAGAAGCAGTATTTGCTCAAAACTGTGATGCAGCATAGGGCGAAATACCCGAATAAAACCAAGAAGGATTTCATGGACAAATGATTCGCAAGAAGTGGTTATGTTTTTTGTATCTTTGTGAAAATGTGTAGTGAAATGGTACTCGTTTGTTGAATAAAAATTCATTGACAGATTTTTGTTTAATTTTTTCCGTTTATGATCTGCCAGAGCATCAAACTGGGGACCCGTAAACTTTAAACTATTGAATTAATACTTCGGTTTATCAGTCTCCTCAGCAAATGGAACAAGGGGATCCATGTGGATTAAAATTTTTCCAAACTTTTAATTTATGAAACACCCTAATATATATGCGCCTCGGTGGTGTAGTGGTTAGCGTCGCTGACTACGAATCCATCGGGCCCGGGATCGAGACCCGGTGACGGCAGCCGGCGTGCAGCAAAACCCAGCTTTCATCCTTCTACACAATAAAAAAGAAAGTGGTTGGTAGATAAATGGGTACCCTTGGTGGCCTAGTAGTTAAGACGCTGGGCTGCTGGTGGGGCGTGGTTCGGATTCAACGTTAAACTGTAGGTCTAAGGTGAAGTGAAAAGCTTGACCTTCGTCAGAATGAACAATTCGGGCGAAAACTAACCAAAGGTTATATATATATATATATATATATATTTCTGTAAATTTTCGTCCGTGTTCATACTTACCCAGTAGGTCGAACATGTTTTATATTTTAAATTTTTTAATTTTTAATCGCTTTCGCTTTTGTTAAGGTAAGGAGGTAGGGGGGGGGGGGGGGGGTCTATCAGAAAGTTTATAGAAAGCGCTTTTTTACTATATACAATGGTTATTTTTAGGAATTTCACCGCGTTCGGATTTTAATTCCAAACCTCGAAATCAAGTAAGTCGTACTTCCTGCTACCCTCAGGCTTTTTACACACCCAGTGAATTGTTTTAGTTTAGGTTAGGTTAAACTAACCTAATCTAATCTCAAAAAAGTAGGTCGTACAAGAAAATCCGATTTATTTACAAAATCTGACTTTGTTAAAAAAAGATAGACTTACTATGGGCGCTATTTTTTCTGTGAAAATAGAAACTTCCACTTTGTTAATGGGTTATTTACATTATCGTTCAATATTTTCAGTAATATATATATATATATATATATATATATATATATATATAATATATATCGCACCTTGTAAGTTGGTTGTAACCTTGTAGGAAGTTCGTGGCTCCACCTCCAAAATTGACTTGAAGTGAGCCAAGTTACATCTGGCTATATATAGCTTACATATAAAATTTGCCTATCACCAATCTATGTTAATTCACTTCTGTTAAATTACTTCAATTTCCATGTCATTTGCGTCAAGTTTTCGTCCTCAAGCGTCAGTTTATTTGTAGACGCCGCATGACGCCGAATTCCTTAGCAGAACTCATTCAGACTGAGTGTAATGAAGCCAGATCGCGGATAAAGAAACCAAAAATACAAATCAACTAATTAGGTCGTGTAAAGGTCGACGGGTTAAGTGGTAAACAGGTAGCCACGTGGGAAGGTCGAACGAGATTTGCGGTATAAAATTGTCGTATTTGAAGCTATTTTGAGGTCGGAATAAAAGGAACGAAATAAAATCCAACCTATTACGCCTTAATATTCTTACGTCAAGGTCAGATCGGAACGTATCCTCAAGGTCATGGCAAAATTAGAGTCTTCATTAATCAGTTTTTGCGTGAAAATATGATGACGCATCTCGACCCTAACTTCCAAACGAGGGGTAATGGGTTCGATTTAGCAAATGCGCGAAGTATGAACAAAATTCGTTAGTATCAACCTTGTATGGGCATTTGCCCATTAAATTAAGTTATGGGCTGAAAAGACCTTTTTACAAACCGTTCACGCGGCGAAAAAAAATGATTTTTTTTTTCAACGTTTATGAGTTTATCATCACGTGCACAATGGAATCTCAAAATTGAGACCACCTAACTTGCCTGGATCGAAGTGGTCTTAATGGCGGGGTTGTGTAATTCTTGAAAGAAATCTCACTCGGAGTGAAGTAGGAATAAAAATGAATGTAGACTGTATAATATTAATAATAAAATCTTGCAGTACATTACTGTTGCTTACAGTTCATTACTGTTGCTTACAGTTCATTACTGTTGCTTACAGTTCATAAATGAAGCCAGGATTGTATCCACACAATCGGCACAATGGATGAATTCCGATTGTTTTCCCAGTTGTGAAGGGCTTTCATCCTTTTGAACTGTACTTTTGAGGTGCTTTCAATGTGAATCTCTCTCTCTCTTCTCTCTCTCTCTCTCTCTCTCTCTCTCTCTCTCTCTCTCTCAGTATTCACGACCGAAGACAACCTCGTCCCTGGCCTCACCGTTGACGGATCGTTGGGCGGGAGTGATCACGGTCTGATTAGGTTCCGTGTGTTCGTCCCTCGGGTGAAGCGTAGTAACTCAAGAGGCAGTAAGCTCGATCTACGGCGGGCGGACTTTGTTAGCCTCCGGGATAGCGTAGGTGAGATGGGGTTAGAGGTCGGCGGCGATGTTGAGAGAGTGTGGAGTGCATTCCGGGACGAGTTTATAGTGCTGCAGTCTGCTGCCATACCCTCAAAACCGGTCACCCCTGCTTCAACGCAGCCTAAGTGGTTCAATCGTGACATCGCTTCGGCTATCCGAAATAGGAAAGTAGCGTATAGGAGGGCGAAGGCAAATCGTTCCCATGAGAACACTGAAGCGTATGTCTGCCTGTGTAGGGAAGTGAAGGCGTCATCCCCGAACCAGGCGTCAGGCACGAAGGTGCTGGCCTGGATAGTGTTCGATGTACCGCGACAGTCGTTGCCGATAGAATAGACAAACAGCGCGTTTAAGGCTCCTGGGCCAGACCAGTTTCTCCCCAGAGTGTTGCGGGAGGTGCGCGACCAGGGGCTCCCCACCTGGCTACAGTCTTCAACAAATCGTTGGAGACGGGCCAGGTGCCTGGTGACTGGAGAGAAGCCAACGTGACCCCCATCTTTAAGAAAGGGGATCACGAAAGTCCAGGGAACTATCGTCCCATTAGTCTCACTTCAGTTGTAGGTAAATTATTAGAGGGGATAATAGCGGATAGGATCGTTGACCATTTGGATTCCTACAAGCTGCTTGGCGACTCCCAACATGGGTTTAGACGACATAGGTCGTGTCTCACCAACTTGCTCGAGTTTTTCCACGTCATGTTGAGTGAGTATGATAAAGAGTAGGGCGATTGATATACTTTATCTCGACTTTCAGAAAGCCTTTGATAAGGTACCTCACTGCCGGCTAATGGCGAAAGTGCGCGCGCTGGGTATCGGTGGGGAAGTAGGTAGGTGGATTGAAAACTGGCTGAAGAATAGGTGGCAGAGGGTTGTAATTAAAGGGGTTAGTTCGCGTTGGGCCTCAGTCACTAGTGGGGTTCCTCAGGGTTCCGTTTTGGGGCCACTGTTGTTTATCATTTACATAAATGATATCGACGGTGGCATCGTCAGTCGGATCGCCAAATTCGCTGATGACACCAAGCTTGGGGCCAATGTTGGGACGCCCGAAGCGATGGAGGAACTTCGTGCGGACCTAGGTAGGATAGGAGAGTGGTCCGAAAAATGGCAAATGCCATTTAACTTAGGTAAGTGCAAAGTGATGCACATTGGCTACGCCAATCCCAAGTCAGACTACTCGATGTTGGGAACAATATCGAGGCGACTGATTTGGAAAAGGACTTGGGTGTGCTAATCAGCAGCGACCTTAAGTTTACGAAACAGTGCGTAGAGGTGGAAAAGAAAGCCCAGAAACTGTTGGGTTATATCAGGAGGCAATTTCAGTTTCGGAACAAGGAGATTGTGCTCTCTCTGTACAATTCCTGGTTCGGCCGCACCTGGAATATGCTGCGCAGTTCTGCTCGCCCACCTCTCAGGAAAGATATTGAGAGGCTGGAGCGAGTGCAGGCGAGAGCCACAAAGTTAATCCCTTCCGTTAGGCATATGGGCTACAATCGACGGTTACACTCCCTGAACTTGTTTTCGCTGGAAACTCGGAGGCTGCGCGGTCAACTCATCGAGGTTTTCAAGCTCTTACGCGGGTTCAACGATGTCGATTTTAGAAGCATGTTTTGTTTAAATGATAACCCAACTCGCAACAATGGTTGGAAGTTGGATTTGAAACGGTTTAGGACTAGTGTGTGTGGGAATTACTTTACGTTTAAGATCTGTGACACGTGGAACAGTTCCTCTGTGGATCATTTCAAGAAAAGGTTAGACCAAATCTTGCACACTATTTGAGTGTGTAGAAAATTTTCCCTGGCACGCGTTGCCATTGGTACCTCCTCGGTATGGGCCGCAAGGCCTTTTGAGGTACGTCTTTTCCTTGTAACTCCTTGTAACTCTCTCTCTCGATGGTAAAAGAGGCGTATATGAAAGGATACACGTTTGATTTTGTAGAATTACGTTGAGGAATATTATTTTTGTCAAACATTTATTTGACAACTTACGCTTTCAAAGTTGCTCCAAGAATAATAAAAAAAATAAATTCTTGGATCTTTTCCTTTATAGCAGACCCCCAATTTCTTCGTTTCAGTTAGTAACAATTTTGACAAAGACAACATAAAAACGAACAAAAAAGTTTAAAATATAAAATAATGTATTCAATGGCCAGAATCCAACAATATCCAACTATTATTGAATGCCCATTTAGGTCAACTGTACGCTCTTGACGATTGGTTAGGTTAAGTCGTGATATTTTTGTTAGTTTTACCGAAAATATAACAATGAAGGTGCTGTAATCGTCAAGGGCGTACAGTTGACCTAACAAGGTATTCAATAATTTTATGGGGGCGGTGCTATAAAGGAAAAGAAAACAATGGGGGGGGGGCTATAAAGGAAAAGAAAACAATGGAGGGGGGTGCTATAAAGGAAAAGATCCAAATTCTGTTCATTAGAAGAAGGGTTATCTATGTATTAACTTTTTGTTTATTTTTGCTGTCTATTCATGAAAGGGTACCGGTACGTCGTACCAGTGTGTTCCGGCAAGAAAAAAAGCACTATATATATATATATATATAAGTCTATCCATAGTTTTCTTTGTTTTCTTTCATAAATATATGAATAAGGGCAGTGATTGGCCAACACAACTGGGATGCATTGTTGTTGTGTCAGCTGCGAAACTACGCCAATCCACGTCCATTCGGGGCACCCAAACAAATTTATGCAGCTGCCACCCTTCTGATGTCCTACAATATGTAAACTAACAGCACTGCTGTAACTGCTCTAAAAAATATAAATAATAAATAAGTAAATAATATATATATATATATATATATATATATATATATATATATATATATATATATATATATATATATACAGTATATATAAAAGGATAAAAAGGATGATCAACGCCCACGTCAACATTATGAAGATTTAACATCAGACGTTTCGGAAGTCAAACTCCCATCATCAGTGGTATGCTTAATTTGTACGCAGAACTATAGTCATTTAACTTCGGCTTTTGTGTATATATATATATTACTTTAGGTGAGTTCGAACGACGACGGTTCAGGATCGACCTACGGTCGACCCCTCTGCAGCATCCCGCCTCATTTGCGGGATTTGGTGAAGGAGGGAATTGCTGTTTGATCTCCTCCTGCCCTCGTAGCCAGCCACGCATGGCTGATCAGGGACTTTGCACAAGAGTCTGTCCAGCTGGTTCTTGAAGTTATTCAGGTCGGTGTGCTGGAGATTCCTCACTTCTTTTGGTAGGACATTGAAAAGCTTTGGGCCTCATATTCTGAGGGTATTTTCCATCCTCGTTTTCATGGCCCCTTGTCCCACCGCAGTTGGGACCGTACAAAATCTGCTTCTTCTTTCATTCCAGTTTGTTTCTGTTTAATTTCTAAGGTGAGGGACAGAGCCCCCTATATATTATATACATATATATATATATATATACACACACCTTTGGTTAGCTTCCGCCCGAATTGTTCATTCTGACGGTCAAGCTTTTCATTCCACCTTAGACCTACAGTTTAACGTGGAATCCGAACCACGCCCCATCAGCAGCCCAGCGTCGTAACCACTAGGCCACCTAGGGTACCCATTTATCTACCAACCACTTCCTTTATTGTGTGGAAGGATGAACAGCTGGGTTTTGCTGCCGCCAGCTGCCGTCGGGTCTCGAACCCGGGGCCGATGGATTCGTAGTCAGCGACGCTAACCACTACACCACCGAGGCGCATATATATATAAATGAGGCGAGATGCTGTAGAGGGGTGATCACAGGTCGATCCTGACCGTCATTCAAAGACACACACACACACACACACACACACACACACATATATATATATATATTATATATATATATATATATATATATATATATATTTGTGTGGGGTGTGTACAGAGACAGTATATATAGAGCTATATACAAAATAAATATACCATATAGGAGTATAAACATAATAAAATAAACTTATTTATTTTACAATACAAACGTTTAAGATACAGAAGTCCTGAGTCGGTATACTTCTACTACCAAAGAAAATAATTTCAGACGGTAAACATAATTAAGGAATACGAAATCGGAGGACAATTAAAAATAGATAGGCGAACAATGGTATAAAACTACATATACAAAATAGCTTCGGGAACATCAAATAATAAGTATAATGAGATACGGAAGTACGAGTGTCAAGGGAAATACGAGCGTGGGAAATCACGAAGTATAGTTGGTGGATAGATAATGGGACGATAAGGTTTCGGAAATAGATAATTAATAGGCAAAATTAAAACAGTCGAAAGAAAATGAAATCAAACGGTTGAAAGCGAACTGGAGTGAGAACAAAGGTATTCTGTCTAAAATTAATAATAAGAAGAATAACTGTATTAATATTAACAGTAATAATAATAATAATAATAATAATAATAATGTTGGTAATGATAGTCAGGATAATAGTAATGTTTATGATAGTGGAGGTAATAAAGGGAATGATGGTGGAAAAAAAATCAATTACTTGCAGGAATGAGGACGGAGGGACGAAGTTGGATTATAAAGAAGTATACTGAAGAAATATTGAAATAGTGATTGCAAAATAAGGATTCGAACCCGGGCCCTCTGACTCGGGGACACTGGCGTTGACTATTTGGCTACGCAGTGGTTCCCAACCTTTTTGAGATGACGCCCCACGAGAGCTGATTCGAATAACTCATGGCCCACTTCCCATGTTGCTAAGCTGGTATCATGTTTATATAAGGTTTAATAAGCATATTTTTGTTATTAACATTTATTAACGTGATGCTAAAAGACAAGCAAGTCTACCAGTCGGGAACCAGTGGGCTACGACAAGATAAAAGTTGATGGATAACATGTCAACATTTCATCACCTGAACGAAACACTCAACGCTTTCGCCGCCAGAGGTATTTTTACGTTATTAACCCCCTTTAGTGGAGCCAATGAACAACATTTTATTGCAATCTATCTTGCAAACACGATGTCTGGATATATATCTTGGAAGTGCGTCCCACATGTTATGAAACACCCTATATAATATATAATATATAACATCAAAGACGGAGAGCAGTTTGAGGATATACAGTAATAGGGGTTATCAACGGAGGATTGGCCAGAATAAGACTTCACTCGAATATGTTATTACTTATTTTAGTGAGAAATGGATTTTACCAAAGGATGGAGTGAATAGTGTCTCATTCATTGGTAACAACCTCAGTGGTGAATTGTGAGTGTACCACAGACTTTGTGTGATTTTCTTCCCTTTCATCACAAACCTCTGAAGCGAATATACTCATACATTAATTTTACCAATTTCAATAAGGCACAAAAACGGGCTACGTCGTAGCCAGTGTCGTAACGCCGCTTCCCGTTAATCATTGAAATTAAGCGACGTTGGGTCTGGAAAATAGTTGGATGGGAGACCGTCCTCCGCATCAAAATTATGTAGCGACCCGTGGTTCGGATTCAACGTAAAGTTGTAGGTTCCTTTTGTCATATGACCTTAGATGTTGCGAAGGAAGTTGAATAACCCCATCATTACATTTCAAGGCACGAAACATTAATACAACTGGTGGTAATAACCGTGTCGGTTGGTTGGTTGTCAGTTGGTTTGATATTAGTATGCTACATGAAATAGCGTAACCGGAAAATTCGCCGTAAACATTTTCGCCGTAGGAAAATTCGCCGTAAACATTTTCGCCGTAAACATTTTCGCCGTAAGACAAATTCGCCGTAAGGACATTTCGCCGTAAATAAAATAAAATTAAAATTAAAAAAAAAGTTTAACTGAACCCTTATAATAGCCGGTGCTGGTTAAGTGTGCGGTCTACCTAGCTTCGAGCAGTCTACCACAATTAAGATTCTTTATACTGTACGGCATTGACGATTGGTTAGGTTAAGTCGTGATAGTTTGGTTAAATAAATTTCTTAAATAAATTCCTTATCTTACTTTGAAACTCACTATATAGGAGGAGAACGAGGCCGAGGCGCGCGAAGGCGAAGAATGGACCCAACATTTCCTATAGAATTGTGGAATGTTGTCGAAAGAACTCATAATAATATGCCGAGAACGAACAACAGTATAGAAGACTTCCACAATGCAATACAAAGCTCTATTACTAACATGCATCCAAGTATCTGGAAACTCATAACCAATTTGATGAAGGAAGAGAGTTTATTTTTAAGAAGTTTTATCACTGACTTTTACCATTGAATAAAGACTTGCCTTTTTAATGCTTATATAATACTCTTTATCATCCATTGATTATTTTTAAAATTTTTACGGCGAAATGTCCTTACGGCGAATTTGTCTTACGGCGAAAATGTTTACGGCGAAAATGTTTACGGCGAATTTTCCTACGGCGAAAATGTTTGCGGCGAAATTTCCTAGATTCATGAAATAGAATGCAAACAAAGGACATAAATTCTTTTTAATAATTTAAAAATACTGTAACTTGCTTATAATAATAATTGCCACTGAAACAAGTTTTCATTATAAGTTCATAGACATATACGATAGTATTCAGGGTGGAAGAAACAACAAAAACCATTTGATTAAATCTAGTAATTGCCATACTCAGATTATTCCTGGATGGAATGGTTTTAACGCTTCCCTGAAAAGGAAATCTTACGATTTATCGGGATCGAGAATAGGACCAGTTTATACGAACACGAATACAAATATGAAGTAACCAAAAGACGGTGTAAGCAGGAAGTTCATTTTCGAGTCTTTAAAAGCCTGATAGGATGACCTAACTAATGATGATTGATCATTTTTTAAATTTGTTAAGAAGGACATGGACTCCAGTATCTGAAGTGGTCTGGAGTTGGAGTCCGGCACTTTAATGATGTGGTGGATTTTCATATATCACTACTTTTGAGCATATGCATCATGGCTCTTGCCGAATGTAGATATAGGGACATTCAGTCCAGCAATAATTACAGACCTATTTGTGTTGTCTCCGATTGCTTATAATTACTTAAAAACTGTAGAATATATATATATATATATATATATATATATTTTTTTTTTTAAGTTCGGGAAGAACCGATTCGCCTATAATATATATATATATATATATATATATATATATATATATATTCTGTTTCTCCTTGATAATGTGAATATATCACGAAAGCGCTCGGACTTCGTGTTTCCTTTTCCCTGTGGTTGTTTGCTTATTAATAAGATCACGTGTTATTCTGTGATTTTAGTGCATATATATATATATATATGTATGGGAATGAACTCAGAATTGTTCCCTGAGGTTTTTTATGATACACAGACCGTGCGGTCTGTGTGTATTATATATATATATATATATATATATATATATATAATATGGAATAACACGCATAGGCACGCGTGATATTTGTATGAAACAAAACTGCCAGAGCGGAGCAGCGGAGATGAGGTTGGGAGATCAAAAGAGAGGTTGAATGACTTGTCTCAATTTTTTTTTTTTTTTTTTTTTTTTTTTTTGTAGCCTATAATCGGATTTGCCTTAAAGAAAAAATCTATAGAATGTGTTGCGCGCATTCCAGTATATACTGCATATACAATATAATGTGTGTGTGTGTGTATATATATTTTAATCGGATGATCCCGGGTTCGATTCCGGGTGGTACCTCATTTTTCATTTGTTCGTTCTCTTTCCTCATCTTGTGCGGAACGCTCTTCTACACAAGCGTCGTTCTTTACATTAATTATACTGTGTGTTGTTTGCAGTTAAAATGTATATATGTACGGCATGCGAAGGTGCCCCCTCAGGGCATTGGTTTCTGCTCGTATGTAGGAGAATTACGTCTTCTGATTGATCGAGGTCCATGGTGTAGTGGATAGCATATCTGACCGGCAATCGGATGATCCGGATTCGATTCCCGGGTGGTACCTCATTTTTCATTTGTTCGTTCTCCCTCCTCATCTTGTGCGCGAACGCTCTTCTACCAAGCGTCGTTCTTTACATATATATTATATATATATATATATATATATATATATATATATATATATATATAACGTAAAGGACGACGCTTGTATAGGAGAACATGCCGCGCAAGATGAGGAGGGAGAACGAACAAATGAAAAAATGAGGTAACCACCGGGAATCGAACCCGGGATCTTCCGATTGCCGGTCAGATATGATAACCACTACACCATGTCCTCGCTCGATCAGAAGTCGTAATTCTCCTACATACGCGCAGAAACCAATGCCCCGAGGGGGCACTTCCCGCATGCCCGCACCTTATATACATTTCAACTGCAAAGAACACGCAGTATAATTAACGTAAAGAACGCGTATGTAGGAGAATTACGACTTCTGATCGAGTGAGGACCATGGTGTAGTGGTTATCATATCTGACCGGCAATCGGAAGATCCCGGGTTCGATTTCCCGGGTGGTTACCTCATTTTTCATTTGTTCGTTCTCCCTCCTCATCTTGCGCGGAATGTTCTCCTATACAAGCGTCGTTCTTTACGTTAATTATACTGCGTGTTCTTTGCAGTTGAAATATATATATATATAATATATATATATATATACACAGTATATATATATATAATATATTATATATATATATATATATATATATACTAATATATATATATATATGTGTGCGTGCGTGCGTGTCTGCGCGCACGGGTGCATATGTGTTTTATCAATTTATCGGATATTTCTTGTGTGTGGATAATTTATTTTATCCCTAATATTTAAAAAAAAAAATCCTTCATTGTGACAGTGTTATTTGATAAAGTTTTCACATTTTATATCACGGCCGTTAAACTGAAAGAAGACACTAAAGTTAATCTTAGTTAGTTTTAACAGGCGGAACACGTTCGTCGATCGTAGTACTTCTATGCACGTCACAAAGTCTGTAAGTCTGTAAGTCTGTAGTGGACAATCTGTTATCTCTTTTCCCGGAACGAATTTGTATTCGAAATGGTTCGACGATTTTTAGAACGAATATAAAATATTTCATTTTAGCTCTTACTCTTTTTCCCCCCTCAAAAATCAGTTGGTTACAGCAACCAGAAATACCTGGTTAACTGTTTGATAGCAAATCTAATGGGTTAAGTCACCTAACGATGATAGCACTAAACCTGTTTAGTTTTCTGATGCCAAACTTCAGTAGTTAGTGCCAAATTTAAATTTATCATTTGGACTGACAGATTACAGTATATATATATATATACACATATATATACACACAGTATTATATATATATTATATATATATATATATATATATATATATATATAATTCAGAAACACCCAAGTAGGTCGAAGATTTCTGTAAATTTTCGTTCATGCCCATTTTTTAGCCAGTAAGTCGAACAGATTATATAAAATTTTTAATCACTTTCGCTTGTGTTAAGGTAGTTGGGGGAGAGGGGGGGGTCTCTGAGACGGTTAGGTTAGGTTACGTTAACCTGAGTTAACCCAACCTAACCTCAAAAAAGTAGGCCGTACAAGAAAATCCGATTTATGTACAAAGTCCGACCTAACTGGTGAAAAAGGTGCTTACTATTAGTGCTACTTGAGGATTTAAGATAGATATATATATATATTACAGGGTGGGCCAAAAAACTATTACCCTGATTTTGAACAATATAATTTTACCTTTATCAAATGTTATTTGTACAATCAATATGTGCCTGTATTGAATTTCATGGTCTATTCCGTGGTGAAGTTAGATTTTTGCTAACTGTAGCCATTATTTTGTAATTCGCTGTTATACAGACACGAGTAGAAAAACTGTTTCTATACAGTTACCTAATTGAGTCCAAGATTTTGCGGAATATGCCCTCCTCCATTATCAATGCACGCTTGCAACCTTGATTTCTCCCTTATCGACTGCAGCACCGCATCAAGGATAAGGATTTTTTTCTTGGTAATAAGCAGCCGTGATTTTGGCATTTTGCTCAACAAAAACAATATCTAACTTCCCTAACTTTGAAATAAAGCTGGAAACCATGAATTTTTGAGAAAAATGCGGACGTTCCCTGCAAAGTCAATCAAGACTGATAGATTTTGTGTCCTGTCTTCCATGAACTCTGTCATTTTGTGTGCTTATTGTTGAAGCAACCGTAAAGGTCTTCTCGTCGCTGAACCATATTTTCGACACTTCTCTGTCTGGGAATCGATCTAACAGAGCACGACATTTTTCAACTTTGCTTGCTTATTTGATGCAGAGAGCTTATGAACTTCGACTCTTTTAAAACATTTAAGACCCAGATCATCTTTTACTCTACGACGAACACTAGAGCGAGAAATACCAGTAGTTTTTAAATTTCTCTAACGGACTTGTGGGTGTTGGGCCGTTCTTCCTGACTGCATATCATGGATGAAACCGTGTCAGTATTTTCCTCAGTACGTGATGTTTTTGGTCTTCCACTGCCTTCTTTTCGTTTGGTCGACTCTGTGATATCGATTTTCTTTATGAGATATTGAAGTCCAAGTATCATCCATCGTTTATTTGGAAACTCTTTCTTCATTCGTTTTGCACGCCACTGTTTCTCCTTGTGCAGGTTCAATATCAATGTTTCATCTTCCAAAGAGTATTTCATTATGTTATAATTTGTTCACCAACTATAGCAGAATGATGGTCTGAATGAAAAAGGAAATAAATTAATTATTTGTGTAAAAATTAGGAAAGTAATTATTTATGGAGAAATTGACTGTCATCTGAAAGTATCAGTTGCTGACTTTGACCGCCTTTCATTGAGCACCATATTCTGATACCTCCCTCCAGTTGTGAGCCTGTACCTCTACTCCTGGGGCGTTGAATCTAGATTCAAAGCCAGCTTTTGAAAGAGTAAAAGTATGGGTATAATATACGGCCACAATATTTTTTCAAAAGTTGGGTAATAGGTTTTTATGGCCCTCCCGCTATATATATATATATATATATATTAGTGATGTAGGTCACATCCGCATCCGCATCCGCGGAACATCCGCACATTTTCTCGCATCCGCACTTTGGACTGCGGATGTCGTGCGGATGTGGACCGTTGAGATAAAACGTCATTAATAAGCGGAATTATCAAGTCTACTATAATAATAGAACTAGTTCATTGTGCGCAAAGTGATGCAAGCGACAAGACGAGAGGCTGTTCTTGTATGAAGTTACTCTCTTGCAACCTACTTAGATCCACGTTACAAAGCTAAGTTATTTTCACCTAGTACATTAGAACGAGTTAAATAATACTTGGCAAAGCAGTTGAAGAGCTTCAATCTCTTATCTGTCGCTTCGCCACCCACCAAAAGAATAAAAGTTTCAGTGACAGAACCAACACCTTCAACGAGCAAATCTATCACAGAATCTCTCTCTCAGTTTCTTGAGTCAAGCAGCAATGACGAGACCTACGCGATGTCAAAAGATGTAGTAAAAATGATCGAGAGCTATCACCAAGAAAAACGCCTGGCTGCATGTGACAATCCTATTAGTTGGTGGAAAAATACGCAGAATATCTATCCATACTTGAGTAAACTTGCAAGGAAACATTTAGCCTGTCCTCTAACAAACGTACCAAGCGAGAGATTATTTAGCAGTGCTGGATTAATATATGATGAAAAGAAACAGACTGGCAGCAGAAAAGGCAGAAAATTAATGTTCCTTAAGCATAACCTTCCTATAATTAAGTTTGAATATTAAACGATGAACATCTTAGTTTACTTTATTTTAATTACTCATTTATAAATATGCCTAATAAAACTTTAACTTAATATAAATAGTTATCAAGCTAATTAAAGATCTCTTTCTATAAGGGTGGGTGGGGAAAGAGGTCGGTGAGGTGCATTTGAGTTGGGTTCACGTCCCGAATCCTGGTAACACAATTATGGTTTCTAATTGTGGCTGGCTGAAACTCGACAAAATATAACGAATTTATTTGCAGACGAATTCACTAATTGATTTCTATATTAGTTAGATGCTTGATATTATTTTATATGTTCAGAGAAAAGTACAGCAATTATTGTACAATTAATCAATTATACTACATTATAGCTACAGCTCTCTCTATATAATAACTTATTATATACGTTAAACACAACAAGTCTCGAATATATCCTAAAAAATAACGAAAATGTAGACATCCGCATCCGCATCCGCGGATGTGAAAAAAATGACATCCGCTACATCACTAATATATATATATATATATATATATATATATATATATATATAATATATATCGTAAAGAACGACGCTTGTATAGGAGATATTCCGCGCAAGACGAGAGAGAGAGAACGAAACAAATGAAAAAATGAGGTAACCACCCTGGAGTATGTAGAAGAATTACGGCATTTGAAGAGTGAGGCCCATGGTGTAATGGTATCGCATCTGACCGGCAATCGGAAGATCCCGGGTTCGATTCCCGGGTGGTTACCTCATTTTTTCATTTGTTTCGTTCTCTCTCTCTCGTCTTGCGCGGAATATCTCCTATACAAGCGTCGTTCTTTACGTTATTTATACTGCGTGTTCTTTGCAGTTATATATATATATATATATATATATATATTAATATGCACACACGAGTGTATACGACTCGTAAATTGGCCATCCTGAGATAAACAAAACGTTCGTTTAAAAGTCAGATCAAATAAAACAAATCAAACTTTTGACAACAATATATTGCTGGAAGGCTTTTATTTTCCGACATGAAGATTTGTGCATTTTAACCTAGATTGTAAAAGAAATTATGATAACGAGTGACGTCAGTCAGTTTCGGTCTTCCAAATCGAAATAACGACGTCAAGCGGATAAAGACCAAACTCGATCGATATCTTTCAACCTTCTCAGTATACGAGAGAGAGAGAGAAGAGAGAGAGAGAGAGAGAGAGAGAGAGAGAGAGAGAGAGAGAGAGAGAGAGAGAGAGAGAGGAATTAAAATTGAACAAATAAAAATAAAACAATAACAGGAAAAAGTTAAAAAAAAAAAAAATGTAGCCTGTCTCCATTCAGGCATTGTCCATATCTATCACCTGAGCGAACGCTTCCGCTAGTAAATTCATTTCATGAGTTTAGTGAACTCGCAGAAGCTGGAAATTGAGTTTGCTTATAAATAGAAAGTTTAATGTAATAAATGACAAATTCACTGCTTTTCTATCCCTTGGATAATTATTGATGCTTCATAGAAGCCTCGCTTGGATAATGAATATTGAAGCAGGGCAAAGTAAGATAGAAAATTTTATCCACACGGATAAATGCTGTCGAAAGGAAACTTAATAATGTTGAAATGAAAACATCAAGATGGAAAATTATTGCAAAACTTAATATTGTTGATTTTATTGCAAGCACAAATTTTGACAGACAATAACCACCAATTGCGCAGAAAGACACTTGGAATCTTTATGTATATTTCAGATTTATTTTGTATTTTGTTCAACATATATATATACAGGGTGTCCGAGAATTATCTGTACAATTTTTGGCTGTTATTAAAAGTCAACCATGAAGTGTAGAAATTCCAGTTTTATCCCATTTTACAGAGAATCTCATTAAGTTTTTTTTGATACCACGTTTTGGCAAGTTTTTTAGAAATGTACGCGGGTGACAGACATTGATGATTTAAAAGCAAGAATCACAGTTGCTATTGAGCGAATTGATGTGGATATGCTGCAGCGTACATGGCAACATTTGGAGTATCGATTGGATGTTTTGCGAATCACTGATGGTGCACATATCGAATGTTTGTAACAACGTTACTTTAATAAAAGAAACTTTTGAAAATACAGATTCTAAATAATCTTGTTTAAGAATTTTACGTGTGTTATCAAGAATTTTATTAAAAGATGAAATTGTACAGATATTTTCGGACACACTGGAATTTCTAAAAACTTGTCAAAACTTGGTATCAGAAAAAACTTAATGAGATTCTCTGTAAAATGGGACAACACTGGAATTTCTACACTTCATGGTTGACTTTTAATAACAGCCAAAAATTGTACAGATAATTCTCGGACACCCTGTATATATATATATATATATATATTTTTTTTTTCGATAAAAGTAGTACCGTATCCTTTCAGTGACATCCTGCTTACTGTTATTATTTGCCAAAAGAAAAAAAAATTGATCGAGGTTCCTGCCCCTACATAATTTTGTTTGATGGTGTTATTTAAGCTCCTTCGCAACCTCAAAGATCACGGTGATAGAGGGGACCTACAATTTTACGTGGAATCCGAACCACGGGTCGCTACATAATCTGGAGATAAAGGGCAGTCCCCCATCCAATACTACACCGACCTATTGTCGCTTAACTTCGCTGATCGATGGGAAGTGATGTTATGACATAGGCTAAAACGTAACCCTGCCTTTATATAGAGGAACAACTTAAACCTATTCCAGACGTAATTATGAGATTAAAAAAACCTCGTAAAGTTTTTTCTTCGTAAATAATAAAATATTAAAACAAAAAAATTATTGAGTTTCATCCTGTCTTTCGTTCGCATGTTAATTTCTGCATGATATTCGGACATGATTTATTTATGTCAGTCATTGCGGAGTCGTTTTATGCATTCGGACATGATTTATTTATGTCAGTCATTGCGGAGTCGTTTTATGCATTCGGCCATTTACGAACAAGGTTCGCAATCCACGTTCAAAGTATCGTTCAGACAAACTTTATTTCCACGTATTTCCTGTGTATGAAATTTAAACGTTCATAAAGGAGGATTCTCACTGGGAGTAGTTACCCAATTCTGACTTTATATATGTATTCACCGTTACTTTCTCCATCTAGAATTCTGTGTATATATATATATATATATTATATATATATATTATATATATATATATATATTATACAGGATGGAGCAAAAGTCGGGCACCATAGGGTAAATTATAGTAAAACGCTAAAGTCGTGCACCACAGGGTAAATACTAGTCAGTATTCGAAATAATGACCATTAAGTTGAAAACAATTTTTGATTTGTTGTACACATGATGTCTGAACACTTCCGAGCACGCTAACGCTCATCATGGAACAGTAAATCTGGATTTTTTCTCAGTTGCTCTATGTCTCTGAGTCATTCAACGTAGACGACAAAGAAACAGTAATTAACAAACATCATATGTACAGCAAATCGGAAAATGTTTTCAAATTAATGGTCACCAGTTCGAATGTTGAATGTAATTTAGTCTATGGTGCGGAACTTTTGCGCCCCTTGTATATACACTACAACTGTTTCTGAGTAACGCTCTTCATTATCAGTGTTTATCACTAACTAAACAAAATTTATTATGTGTGTGTGTGTATATATATATATATAATATATATACAGGGTGTCCCGTAAGTCTGGACCCATAGGGAAAAATAATAAAATTACGAAATAGTCCAAAAATTTATTACATAATCTGTTCAAAGTGTCCGCCGTTGTGTCGCACACATAGTTGAAGACGCAATCTCCACTGCGACAGCACTTTCTGAATCACAGTCGCAGAAATTTCTTGACACGCCTCCACAATGCGTGCTTTAAGGTGGAAAATGTTCTGAAGTTTGACCTCGTACACTTTGGCTTTCAAGTGGCCCCACAAATAAAACTCCAGCGGAGTAAGATCATAATAAAAAAATAATAAAAATAATAATAAAATAATGAAAAAATATATTATAAATAAATTTTTGGACTATTTTGTAATTTTATTATTTTTCCCTATGGGTCCAGACTTACGGGACACCCTGTATATATATATATATATATATATGTACAAAAGCAAGAAAACACAAAAAAAGTATTTTATTAATTTTCGTGCAAAAGCAAGAAAAACAACAAAAAGTCTCTTTTATTAACTTTCATTCCCTTTGGTGAGATTTTCATTATACGTCAGAATTGTTACTGGAATTCAATTTATAAAATCGACATTTTCTATTTGTTTTTGTTTTGTTTTTTTTAAAAGAACGAAAATTAGTTTAAAGAAAATGTGATACTATTTAGAAATATACCATAATTAAATCCGTTTCTAGTTTTATAATTATCTCGTCATCGTACGAAATTTTCTCTCTTGCTTTTTTTTTATCTCCTTCAACGATAGTGAGAGTTATTAACTGGTTTTATATTTCATATTAAATATTTTTTATTTTTTATAATTTCTTGAATAATTGATTTCGGGAAAGAATTAAGATTGAAAAAGTTTTGAAGGAGACTCAATCCTTCTTGGAGCGTCTCATACGACAGACAGTTTAAAGAGTTTGGTTATGGTTTTTTTTATTGTATTTAATTTATGTATAAATGAAATATAGTTAAAATATAATTTAATCGTAAGCCTTTTTAATTTGGTTTTATAGATATCGTACAGGGTGTCCACAATGTCTTGTCACCCCAGTAAAGTATTAACTGATTTTCCAGGACCGATTCAATGGTGCAGCTCCTCCAAAAGGAGCCCCAATAAACTTTCTTTTGTTAACCTTTGAAAATATTCTGTAATCAATGGTTGTTTTATCTTCATCCTGAACAATGTTATCGTATACAATATAGTGTTAAGTAAGATAATGATCATTGACGTTTGTGATTATAATTCCAGAATTTACGAGGACATTGTTATTTACAAATATATTATCAATTGTAGATTCTGTAATTCGATTACCATAGTTACGGATTACCATAGTTTAGATTACCATAGTTACGGATTACCATAGTTCGATTACCATAGTTTTAGATTCTGTTATTCGATTACCATAGTTGCGGACTCGAGTGAGTTCAGTAAAATATGACTTAAGATAGAAAAATTCATAAAGTTTAAGAATTTATGAGGGGTTGCTTCAAATTGCAAACTGATGTTGAAGTCACCCTCAACTATGGCATTCGATTTATGGAAGTTGCATAACATGTTATCTAAGTGAATTAGAACGCTATTAAAATTAGTATTAGGTTGTCTATACATCGCATGAACAGAATACACATTACTTTTGTCTTTTATACTAACAATCAGGTTTTCAATATCACTATTACATATTTAATAAGGTTTTTGCTATATTTTATTTTTTTTCGAAGTTGGGCACGCAGAGATGTCTTTTTATTATAATGACGTCGCAGATACTCGATATTCTTCATAAAGGTGTATAACTTAAAGGTATTATCAAGGTCATGACCGCATTTGAGACAATATTCTATTGTTTGGTCCGGGGTTGTATGTACTTAAAATAAGCAATATTTTCGAAAGGAATTTGGGAAACACAAATCCCTGTGTAAGGAATTTAATAATCATATGCGGCATAAGCTATAGGACTACTTAAAAATAAATAAAAATAGTAAAGGAAAAAATAGAATAAAATCCAAAGTGTTATACTCGTATACGAGTAAATAATAATAATAATAAATAATGTACAAATGAAATATTCCAAAATTAATTAAAGTACGACTAAACATACATTTTTGTCCCCACTTTTTAAACACCTTCGAATCCTGGCGGAAAATAATTTTTTCATAGGCGGAGGACATACACAATACACGGAGGACATACACAATACACGGAGGACATACACAATACACGGAGGACATACACAATACACGGAGGACATACACAATACTTCTGAACAGTTTTAAAGATTTAACATGTTCGGTATGACGTTGCAGTGTGGCTTGCGTATGATTGAAGGTAAGTGAAAAGCAAAAATTACAGTTCAGAACTGTTCTTATGAGACCCGAAATATATTTGTACAAAGAAGACCTTTACAAAAATGTGTAAAAACTTACATTACTATATTTAACAATATTACATAATACAGACGCTACAAATCTTAATTCGAGGGAGATCATTTTCAAACGTGACTACGTAACGTTTATTAATCCAAATTAAAATTTTTAAGCAACCAAACTTCAATATATATTTAGCACTTCTGCGTGTCAGGGTTAAAAAGCGTCAAGTCAAAGCGTCACGTCTATGACGACGCTTTTTAACCCTGACACGTAGACTTTGTATCTAATCTGTTTGACTCTATTAAACTAGTTTAACTACATTTCGACTCTTATTAAACTATTTCAAATGAAATGAATAATTTGTTCAACTCTGTTAAATTATTATAATGTCGAAAATCTCGACCTTATGCATAATTTATGTTAAATTAACTTAAGTTAGGTTAGGTTACATTATACCCGGTTAGGTTACATTAGGTTAGTAATTTTCGTTGAAAAACTTAAATGTATGTATGGTTAGTCACTTTGAGTTAGAATATTAAACAAATGTTTAATTTCATTTGAAATCCATATAATTACGTCAGATCGATCTGGAATGAAGTCGACTTGCTTAAGGTCAAACGTCGACATTATAAAATTCGATTTTGTTCATGTAATGCTCAGTAACCGTGCTTTAAATTAGTTTTTAAAGGGTAATCATCCATGCACCTCCTCACATAAACTGTAAGCTAAATTGAGCAAGACCATCGCGCATGCGCAGACAGAGCACATAGAAAAAATATTTTCATTTACAGTAAAAATACAATACAGATTCCTTCTTTAATGAAAATATCATACCACGTAATGAATATTCAAAAATACTTTTGATACTTAGTACTTTTAAGTGCATTCATTTGTTTTGTCCTAAACCAGATACCTAAACAGTAACATAAGTTTCTAGTTATTACAAGACAGCATGAAAACGTGTTTACAGTTACTTTATTTTAATTAGAATCTAAGTTTTATAATATGATGTACTCTGCATATTATGCATTACGCAAGGTATGAGACTTTATAAGTTATATTTATCGTTAGAATCGTTAGACCTTTATTTATGTTGAAAACGTTACACCTAATCTAGGCAGTTAAAAGAAATAGACATTAACAGCAAAATGTTACGAATTGTTTTGGAACGAAATAGTGGCTAAGGAGTTTGTCTTTTTTTTTTTTAAAGTAACATGAAGTTACGAAACGAAATAGTGAAAAAATCTTGCTTTTTTAAAGTAAAAAGGCTTCGCTAATGTTGCACAATGAAATGTATGACTGGTGTACAACTTATCTGTAGAATATTTTAGGAGTGTAGTCCCCCATTTATTTAATTAAGTAATTTAGAAATACAATGCACCCTTTATGGGTTATTGGATAAATGAAATGTAAAATATCAAACCTAAAACATTTAAGTATTTCAAATTCAATTACTAGACTTTCTAAAATTCTAAACTAGTGAAATTGTATTTTGTATTTGTTTATCTCTTGCTAATTTTACGTGTTTTAAATTGGGGTGGATACCCTCCATATCCTTTAAATAAGGAAGCAGCGCGGAATGGAACTATAAGGGCTTTTAATCGATCTGTTTTTGAAAACCGGTTTTAACCGGTTATGACCTAAAAGTATAGTCATTTTTAAAAGCCACAATTGAAAGGTACTGACTTTAACTCTGAACAAGCATAGCTTATCGCCTATTTTTTGGTCAAAAGAATGCAAAAATGCAGTATCATATGTATGCATATGAATAAGAAAATGACAACTTTGACATATTTTATTTTAGCCAAAATAATACATTATTCAAACAATTTAGATTTGAAATAATTTTTTAAAATAAAACATCTATACTTAGAAAGAAATAAACTTCTTTTTGTAAAAAAATTATAAAGAATAAAAATAAAATTTATCTCTATTTTGGAAAAAACATTGAAATAAAACTTTTTAATAAAAAAAACTTTACCTAGAAAACAGAAAATTGACTCTTCGTGTAAGAAAAAATATATAAATTAATTTAGATTTTATCCCTATTTTGGAAATGACATCTTAAGAAACAAAAGGCATTAAGGGTCTTATACTGCGAATAGGGCTTTAGTCGACTGACTCTACACTACAGCCTTCATGATGAGACAAACTGAAGATCGAGTTGCCAGATAGGCAAAAATTATACTGAAGAGCAGTTGCCAGTTTGTCACAATTTAACTTAATAGGTAATGTATTCGAAGTTATTTTTTGTGCGCTGTAGCGCGTAGCTGCACGTTCGCGCAAGTTTGAGCCAAATAAAAATCAATCGATAAAACCGGTTTTTTCTTTCAGTTTTCGATTTTTAGGGGAATTTTACAAACCGGTTGAAAACCGGTTTTACAAACCGGTTTTCAACACTAGTAACAATGTAGAGCAGTGATGCACAAACCCTGGCCCGCTGGCCAAATGTGTCCCCCACGGGTCTTTTCAGTGGCCCCACGGGTCTTTTCAATTCAATGAAAAAGTTAGAATATAAAAGTGACCCAATTTATGACTTAGATGGAAAGTAAGTAGGCTAATACATTTAGTTATTTTCTTCGCTTGGCCCTCACATCAAAAAAGTTTGTGCACCACTGATGTAGAGGTATTAAAGAAATGTATACAAAAAGTGTTGTTGTCAGATATACTTACATCAAAGCTGTAATTACAAACTAGGTTGTTTCATGTATAATTTATGTTGTGAAAGTAATAATGGTTTTAGATACAACAGATGAATACCGCTCGCCTCCCTCTTATCAGTCATATCGGAAGAATTAAGGAATTCACCAGTCATCCATTTTGAATTCAAGGCATTGGAACGAATCAGAACTTTGGTCTCTCAAAGGGATTTGGACCAAATTCTTGTTGAAATTACAAACATTATTGTGTTAAAGTATTTCAAAAAGAATTTCACTCGGTATTTGAAACTTAGTTAATGTATAACTTTTCATGTGTGATAAGTTTCAATTTGTATGTCCGTCATTTTTTTTTTAAATAATTTATTATTTGCCTGTGACGCTTAATAGGTTTTGTGTTGTTTTTGCTGAACACACACACACACACACACACCACACACACACACACACGAGACTGACTATTTTTATTTTTTAATACCTATATCTGTATGAGACTTATACTAATAATTTTTTTTCTGCCAATAAAGTATACAATTTGGAGTTTTTTTTTAATGAAGCTATTTTTATATGATAGACATTAACAACAATAATTTGATTTAAAGGTTTTCTGAAATTTTGAACAGTTTGTGCTAAAATATAGGTATACCGTAATTCCACTTCTTACAGTTGTGATTTCCGTAGCTTATCAACTGTCCTTGGATTATTCCTGCGAAACTTCGTCCTTTGCACGAACTGTTAAGAATTTCAGAGTACGTTTAAATAATTATAATCTTATGAAAAATGGTTTTCATTAAAAAAAAAAAAAAAATCCAGAATTTGATACTGTATTCGCATTAAAAATTAGTTACTGTAACTTACAGAAATTGTTATTAAAAAATAAAAATTTAAAAAATAAATAATCATTTCTTGAACTCCATACATCATCATCATCATCATCATCATCGTCGTCGTCTTCGTCTTCGTCTTCGTCTGTATGTATGTATGTATGTATATATTTGTTGGCCTTCATGGTTCAAAGTAATAAAAGTCTAAGACGTAAAAGGTAAAAAATAATTTTTAAAATTTACTTTCATTCTTTTGAAATTTGAATTATTTTCATAAAAAAAAAAAATGTTGCAGAATTTATGACCAAATTTTTGTTCGCCCAAAAATTATTTTCTTTCTCTTTTTCTCTCTCTCTCTCATATATATATATATATATATATATATATATATATATATATATATATATATATATATATATATGAGAGAGAGAGAAAGAGAGAGAAAATAATTTTTGGGCGAACAAAAATTTGGTCATAAATTCTGCAACTTTTTTTCAATCGAATCTCGAATCGAATCAACTGTACACATTTAGATTAGTGTTTCTGCACACAATTAGTAATAAGCATAAAATTAATTAAATCATCTTGAGAAGAAAGGACAAAGTAAATCCTCCTAAAAAAATATATATTAAGTACTTGATGATGAGGAGGAACAATGGTATTAAAGTACGATAAAAGCGTTATTGCACAAGAGATTGGTCTCACTATATAGATGGAATTATAACACAGACCTGCGATGGTTTTGTTGTCCGAAATATTTTATCACTTATATAGTAACTCTTGCACGCTGATTCCGAAAATAATATTCATTTTTCGCCATCACGTACAGATTTTTCACAAACTGTCATATTACATACGTAAGTAATTTTAGGTAAAATTGACTCAATTAAATTTTGATTAAAAACTACTGAGATATCAGGGAAGGTGGGACATCAGCATGATGGCTGATTACTACTGGATGTTGAAACGGGATACTCCAGAATTATTACATAAAAGAAACGGAACAGGCGTACATTCGAGGCATAGATCTCGCGAGAAAACTCGAGACAAATAAAGATGAATATGTAATTGACATTAATAGTCTTCTTTCTTTTAAAGTTGTTTGCATTTGTAATTAGTATAACAAAGCGAAATAGGTACCTAATGTAAATTTAAATAAATAATATTTATTTATTGTGGTGCTTTTTCCCTTCCAGTTTGCAGAAAATCCTTACGTGATAGAAAAAAATGGACACGTTATTCGAAATCAGCGTAGTTGAATTATATAAAATTAGTTATTAGTAAGAAAACAGCTCTTACAAAGTTCTCATTCGCAGGCCTGTGTTATCTTAGAATTAAGATTAAACTATTAATGTAATCAGTAACATAGAAGAAATATTCGTATTATTAACTCGTGTGAAGATAAATTTGATTCTTTATAATTGATTGAAAGCATTAACTAATTTGCTTAATAAACAAATAACGGAGCTATTGAAGAATAGGGACCCCAGCCTTCTTTAGTTAGGCTTATAAGGCTAATTAACGAAAATATCACGACCTAACCTAACCAATCGTTAGGTTAACTGTACGCCCTTGACGATTGGTTAGGTTAGGTCATGATATTTTCGTTAGTTAGCCTTATAAAGCTAACTAAAGAAGGCTGGGGTCCCTATTCTTCAATAGCTCCCAAATAACTACCGACGTGTTTCTTTGGCAACCAAAGAACTTTTACAGAACCCTTAACCGAATAACGAAAGTTGGAGTACTCTGCGACAACGTCGATTGGACAAGACATTGAGACAGTCCTTTTGATCCAGGAGTACATTATCATACGCTCTTGGAGATTTCAATTCACCAAACTCCAGGGGTGTATGATATATACTGTGTGTGTGTGTATATATATATATATCTCTCTCTTTTTTATAAAATTACAGGTTTTAAATGTTATGATCGATATTTGTCTTGCATTGAGAACAGCTTTGACATTTAAAACGATGAATCATAGGTCACGTATACATGTATATGTATTATATATGTCATACCCATGAGGGTCTACGCATGCGCCAAACTTTGATTTTAAAAGAAAATGCTGAGGGTACAGTTTCTTTAATATTGAAATAATAATTATAATAATAATACTCGTAAAACTCATATTGGGGAGCGAGTTTGTAAAACTTAAAATCCTCCTTGGGGATTTCTCTTGATCTCTTTTGCATTCTCTTCACTTCAACTTTGAAAACTTCACTTTTTGGTTCTCTTCATGACCATTATTTAACAATTGCTACACGCAATTGAACGCGTTATTTCACGAGAAAAAAAAAAAAAAAAAATGCAAGTTTTTTCATGGAATGATTTGAATTTTTCGTTTGGATTTATGACACGTTTCTTCGATAAAAAAAAACACTCAAATTTTCACTCACTCTTGCCTTTGACATCTACTTAATCCCAACACACACACACACACACACACACACACACACACTTTGTATAGTTGTTTAGTCGCCAGTGGCTAAATCGATTTAAAATTAAATAAAATTAAATAAAACCAAATTGAAAGAAAACAAAGCGAAATCAATCGTCATTTTAGTGTCAAGAAATAATGAAATAAAAATGCACCAATTCAATATATATGTAAATGATCAAACAGAAGTATTCAATGAACAAGAAATTATATATATATATATGAAAGCTTTTTTAAAAACTCGTTGAAAATACGAACCATTAAACTCTTTTATAACGATAAGCAAAATGCTGTATATTCAAAACAAAAATTATTTATATATACAATTTATTTTGTTTATATATGATACAATATATTCTCATGTCGTTAACCATGTAAGTTGGTTGTTGTAATTATTATTGTGTGTGTGTGTGTGTGGGTGTGTGTGTGTGTGTGCGTGCGTGCGTGCGCGCGCTCGCAAGAGGCTATTTAAATATTTTCCTGAGCTTCGTTGTCCATTTATAATTACTCACAAAGCAACATAGGAGTATAACGTATGATAATTAATAGGCGATTTTGCGCACAGAACCGCCATAGTGTGTTAATTGTTCCGACTGTGTTTCGTTTTATTTGTTCTTTTACACCACCCTGTAAAACTGTTTTGAAGAAACTCTGTCATTACAATTCGTCCCACATTTTCCCCTCTTTCCCTTTATTCGAGGTCTCAAGGTGTTTTCGTTCCGAGGGGAAGTTCCCGAAATAAAAGCTGCAATCGAGAATTTTCAAATGTGAAGTAATCGATATTTGGTAAATAAAATGGAATAGAAATACCCACTAAAGTGAGTTATTATTATTATTTATTATTATTATTAGCAAAAGGAAACTGTAATATTTGAAATATTTGGCATCACTTTCAACAAATAATTGGTTTGAAAAATGTGCAGTAATAAAGTTGTCATTTGTAAGTGATTGATTTGGCGTCGAACCAGGTGTTTGTGGATATTTATAGATATAATACTTTGTCCTGAAATATATACAACTCGCTCGATGTATCGTAACGTGCATGGGTCTGGTCTTGCCATGCATATTGGATATTATTATTAATAATAATAATATTATTATTATTATTATTCTGTCATTAAATACTCCGGAACAATCTTCCTCAATCCATCTTTCCCCCTGTCTATAAATTCCAATCTTTTAAACGCAGAGTGTCTAAGCATCTTGAAAACCCTGGACCTTGATTTTGACTCTCTTCTTCTATGGGGGGGGGGGCGCTTTTGAGGGTACTCGCCCCTTGGCCCCTCCTTCCTGCCTAAAAAAATGTTATTCGTTTCCTCTAATGTTACAAGGATTAAGTTAAAAACACACTATTTAATGTCAAAATTCTACTCCACATTCACTGATGAAAGGAAGCTTATCAGATATTGTTTGCGTTTGTTAAGACGCAGTACAGTAATTATATTCAGTTATTAATAGTACAAATGTAATTGTGGCTGTAATGCAAAGTAGCACTCAGGAATCTCAACCTTTACATATTTGGACGTGGAAAAATTCAACAAAAGTGCGTGAATCTTTGTCGACATTTTGCTTTCTTCGAAGGATTTCCTGAAAGAAATTCTTTGCCAAAAGGAAAGCCAAGGATGATTGTCCTTCCAACGAAAATCTGTGACATGACAGGCAAATGCAAAACTGAATCTCCACTTTCAAGTTTGATTCTTCTGTAATTATCAGAGAAACATATATATATATATATATATATATATATATATATATATATATATATATGATGCAAATTCACAAGGAAAAAGAAAAATGATTCCAAGGTCTTTCGTGTATTCAGAAGTACACCTCGTCAGGGAATGAAGGGAGAAGGCGAGATGACAAAAATATATACCTATGTACAGCGGAACAGAAAAATAAAAAAAATTAGCACATGATTAACAAGAGTTAATTAGAGGCAAAAGGTATTTTAACAGGATATTGTCAATTTTATACATTCCCACACTGTTATTGAAATTATTTTTAAAATGGATAAATGCACATTCTAGAATATTCCTTTCAATTATATCTGTATTTTTAACGAGCGCTTTAGAACTATCCCACTTGATACTAAGATTACATCTGTACATATGGTTAAACAATCCACTAGAATTATTTGCTGTTCTACACGCATATTTATGCTGTTTTACTCGTTTGGCCTATAATATATACTGAGTTACATGTGTACATCCGATCGAATACACACAACCAACCGCGTTATCTGGGCTATTCTTTATTAGGTGTGATATAACAGTATTATTATACTTAAAGACTACATTGATACCAATTGCTTTAAGTAAAGTCGGTAGATATTGAAAATTAACATGGTAAGGTAGGCTAAGGATATTTTCACGCTCAAATTCCTTTACAGTTACACTGTTATAATACCTATTCTTGGCTTTCCAAAGGCAGTTATCTAGAAATGAAATAGGATAAGAATTTAGTACCAATATTCATGATATTGCATAACTCGGAATCTAAAAAATCAGGACTGACAACTCTCAATGCTCTATTCTTTCCCTGTTCAACACAACACTCTTATTGAGTTAAGCTTTGCGTCAAAAATTGTAAATTTCAGTTAGAAAATAAGTTTCATGCTATGTCGTTTGGATTGGCGATAGGAAATCCCCTCTCACCGGTATTAGCTAACTTATATATGGAATGTTTTGAGAGTAGAATGTTGCCTACTATTGTTAATTTTAACCGTGTTTGGTACAGGTATATAAATGATATTTTATGCCTTTGGCCTAACAATGTGAATGTTGACTTATTTCTTGGTAGGCTCAACAATTGAGAGTTGTCAGTCCTGAATTTTTAGATTCCGAGTTACGCAATATTATGAATATTGGTACTAAATTATGGGGGGGGAGGTGAACTAAAACTGATCCTTTGTATAATAATTCAGTAAATGCTTGAACTGCTGGCCGTGACGTCATTTATATGTCACTTCTCTTGCATAAACCATTATGATCATTGCGTAACATTCTAGTAGAGACGTTGGCATATTCCTTTCGAATGTTCTCCTTTTTGGTGAGGTCACCCGAAGTTTGTGGTTTAGAAATCACGGTCACATGCTTACTTACATACATAGTAAAGTTTTTTGTTTATTAAATGCAGTTAGTATCAAAATAAATAATTTCAAAATGTGTCTACATTATTTTGAATCACCCTGTGTATATACAATCATACCAAATAGAGTTTAATGTTGATAATTTATAGGCTGTTCATTTGTTTTAGAGATGAAGTGAAATGAAATGTAGGTAAAATTTACTGATGCGAAGTTTCTTGTTCGTCCCCTAAAGGTGAACATTCAATACGAGTGATGTGTGATGCAGAATATATTAACCTTGTTATCCTATTAGTAAACCTAAAGAGGAATCTACTCCGTTGCGAGGGCTATCTTAAGAAAGTGTCATCCCCCTTTTGTCTTCCACTCATCCTAGCCCCCTGCACAGATGAAACTAATAGAGGTACAAAAAACTGATTGTTGCATCTTTTAGACAATTTAATTCTACGTCTCAACAAAACCACTCAATAGTGCTTGGCAGACGGCTTCAAGTCGGCAAGGGTAGGAGGTGAGGAGAGACTCGAAAAGGTCAGTGTCGTACTCAAGATTTCGGAGGATTGTTTCGATGTGCTGCTCCATGGTCCGGCGGCAGAATCGGGTGGCTGGTGGTTCAGCAAGCACCAGGGATTCCACTCGTCTTTCAGATGGATCCTGAAAGATTCTGCCGCCGGACCATGGAGCAGCACATCGAAACAATCCTCCGAAATCTTGAGTACGACATTGACCATTTCGAGTCTCTCCTCACCTCCTACCCTTGCCGACTTGAAGCCGTCTGCCAAGCACTATTGAGTGGTTTTGTTTAGACGTAGAATTAAATTGTCTAAAAGATGCAACAATCAGTTTTTTGTACCTCTATTAGTTTCATCTGTGCGGGGGGGGGGGGCAATCATTATTTGCCACCCTTATTATAATCCTTTTCCTCCCTTTCGTAAATGGGACACACTGTCTTTTCCTTGCCTTAATTAATTGTCCTTTGCACTAGAAAAGCATATATATATATATATATATATATATATATATATATATATATATATATTATATATATATATATATATATATATATATATATATATATATTATACGGTGGCGATAGTATTTTAAATACTTGGGGTCAACAGTGGATGCAGAGGGGGGAGCAGAGAGAGAGATAAACTGTAGAATACAGTCGGGGTGGAAGAACTGGAGAGACGTATCAGGGGTGCTCTGTGATAAGAGGGTCCCAGTGAAACTGAAGGGAAAGGTATTCAAAACAGTGGTGAGGCCGGCAATGTTGTATGGAATGGAGACTGTGCCAATGAAGAAGAGCAATGAAAGAAAAATCGATGTGGCTGAAATGAAGATGTTGAGATGGATGTGTGGAGTGACGAGGAGGGATAGGGTCAGAAATGAGCATATAAGAGGGACAGTGAAGGTGGCGGAAGCATCTAAGAAGGTGCAGGAGGCCAGGCTGAGGTGGTATGGACACGTCAGGAGAAGAGAGGAGGAGTATGTGGGGCGCAGAGTGCTGGAGATGGAGTTGCCTGGACGGAGAAGAAGAGGAAGACCGAAGACGAGATGGAGGGACTGTGTGGTGGCGGACATCAGGGAGAAGGACTTGGAGGAAGACGTGGTATACGACAGAGGAGAGTGGAGAAGACGAACCAAAAACAGCGACCCCATGTAAAGATGGGATAATAAGCTGCGGAAGAAGAAGATTATACGGTGGCGCTCATGAGAGTTCATACGGAGAGGTATTTCAGTTATATTCGTTCTTATCTTTTGTGACATGCATGGGATGATTGTGAGGGGTTTGCCGTTCGTTTGGAAAATTTTAACGAATAAAAGGGTTAATTTAACTTCAGCATGTAATGTAAGCATCACAGAATTCGAGGAAAGTGGAAAGGGGCTGAAATGCAAAAGTTTTCGTGCATTGTTTGCAAGGTTGTTTGATACTTCGTCTGTCCACCTTTTGCTTGAATGACTTCAGTGATTCGTTTTGGTATTATTTTTCTACAAGGTTTCGACATCTCTCAGTAGAAATTTGGCCCATTTTTCTAAAGAAAATTGTTACAATTTATTCACATTCGAACGGTTTCTCTTACGGTCACTTTTTTTTCAAATTAAACAAAAATTCTCCATTAAATTGAGATCTGGGCTTTGACTGGGCCATTCGAGAAGCTTGAAATTCTTTCGTTGAAGCCATTTCATTGTGCTCTTACTTTTAGGTTTTGGATTATTGTCGTGTTGACACCCATTCGCAACTCACGAAGTGAAAGCAATATATTTTCTCCTAAAATTTCCTGATATTTCTTCAAATGATATGCCTAACTTCATACTGTTTGCGGATGATACAAATGTGTCTTTTTCTTGCAAAAATGTTAATTCAGCGAAGAATATATTTAAATCAGAATTTATCAATGTACTCGTAATAATGAAATGGTTGAACACCAATAAACTCTTCCTAAATACCAGTAAAACAACTTTCATGATTTTTGCTAATAAACGAGTTGTATATCTTGATGAACTGATTCAAGTGAATATTGATGAAATCGCTGTAAAGGAGCATACTATAACAAAATTTCTTGGTGTAATGCTAGACAAGAATTTGCAGTGGAGTGATCATGTAAATTATATCTCAAAAAAGTTTTCAAGGTTTGATACCAAATCATATGTAAGATATATCACTCATTCATTAGTCAGAATCAGTCTTTCATAATGTGAGTAACCAATCCGCCATTTTGATTTCGTATACCATAAAAAGAAGACGTTAGACTCGAACAAAGAAGGTTACCATGCGTACCCAAACTGTTTTACTCATGTTGATCTTGTATCAAGAATGATATGACATGATACGGCTTTACATTCCTCGCAACTCCGTCGTAGCAACACTTTAAATAGGAGATACAAGCCGTGACGCTTATCGGTGCTGCTGAACTTGAAAAAGACCAGGCATTAATTGTACGATAATAAAGTAAGTTAATGATTGAAAAGGGCGTTTTTATCCTTATACGTACGTCTCGTTTCAAAGTATGTTTTCAACACCTGAAAAATAGTGCACCGTATTTGGACCTATAATAGTTTCTCTGTATTTTTATTAAATAGATTAAATACATTTTTATTAATTACATAAGTGAGAAAAGTGGCCAATTGGCTTGGCCAACCGCTACTTGCCTTACGTTTGAATCAAGTTGCCAACCACTGGCCTGTGGGGATTGTTTATATGAGCCAATTTTTCCCCTTCCGTTGGCATTTATATTTGTGGGTTCGAATTTGAATTTTGTTTTCAATTTTGATTTAACTTATTTTGGGTTTGACTTTCAATTTCAGTAAATTTCAATTCAAAAGTTTAAAAAAAAAGAGCAAAATTTAATATAAAAATAAAAATTTAATCACTTTTAGTAAAATTCATAATTCAAAAGCGGAGGTAAAGATCAAAATTTTGATTTGTCTCTCTTCTTCCTCTATCGTGCGGGGGGTGGGGATGAACATTTTTAGCGGGCATTCGCCCTTGGCCCCTCCTTCTTGCATTAAAAAAAATTAAAGTTTAGAATCAAGATCAAATTAAAATTCATCATGAAAAGAGCGAAAGTGGTAAGTTAAAATAAAAATTAAAAGTTAGAACTTAAAGTTAAGTTGCAAAATTCAATTTACTCACTCGCGTCGACAAATTTTTCGTTAAACACCTTTTTTCCATTTTATAATTACATGAACAGTTTTGCACTTTGTTGGAGCTATTGAAGAATAGGGACCCCAGCCTTCTTTAGTTAGGCTTATAAGGCTAACTAACGAAAATATCACGACCTAACCTAACCAGTCGTTAGGTTAACTGTACGCCCTTGACGATTGGTTAGGTTAGGTCATGTTATTTTCGTTAGTTAGCCTTATAAAGCTAACTAATGAAGGCTGGGGTCCCTATTCTTCAATAGCTCCCTTTGGTTTAATAATATTGGGACCTAGTATGTTTCATGGACTGCTCTCGATTTTCCTACGAAATTGCAAACAAGGGCAGTCGATGACCCTGATTTTGTTTCTGCAATCGGTTTTCTTGAGAAACCTAACCTAACCTAGTTTCTTATACTATTGTATACCAACTTGACTCGTACCTTTGTGAATTTGTATGGCGTAAGCGCCACACCAGCTCGAACTTATTAAAAAAGATGTTGGAGTGTATTGCGTCGTTTCAGTAAATAAATTTATTCAATATCCAATAACACTTTTCTTTATCATTTCTCAAGAAAACCGATTGCAGAAACAAAATCAGGGTCATCGACTGCCCTTGTTTGCAATTTCGTAGGAAAATCGAGAGCAGTCCATGAAACATACTAGTCCCTAATATTGTATGCTAGTTGTTATAACCGAAGTCGATACTTATAACATATAAATCACTTTGGTGCATGCGATAGCGTCAACGTAAATTAATTTCTGTCACATTAATATTAAATTTCATAACATTAATAATAATTATTTAGCAATAAAGTTGATAATTTAGCGGTACTTGTAAGTTATCTCCCCCCCCCCCCACGCTTGATGTCATCGTGGCAAATAGCACGCACGCAGAACAATCAAACAGCATTTCGTTCTAGAATGTTTGATGCATATTGGTTGCTGATTTGTTATACAACTTACATTAACTTTGGATCACCTGAAGATCAGGGTCCCAGCTTCTTTAGTTAGCCTTATAACGCTAACTAACAAAAATATCACGACCTAACCTAACCAATCATTAGGTCAACTGTACGCCCTTGATGATTGGTTAGGTTAGGTCGTGATATTTTCGTTAGTTCGCCTTATAAAGCTAACTAAAAAAGGCTGGGGGCCCTGATCTTCAGGTGATCCTTAACTTTATAATGGCGATCCTTCAGAATCCGGCCATAAATTAGTTTAAAAAATAAATCGGGTACTTGTGGGTTATCTGTCGCCACTTTTTAATATTTTTTTATTTATTTATTTTTATATATTAAGAGAAGAGGATTCTTTATACTGTACGGCATTGACGATTGGTTAGGTTAAGTCGTGCTAGTTTGGTTAAATAAAAAACTTTTTAATATTTTTTTTATTTAGTTAGTTTTATATATTAAGAGAAGAGGATTCTTTATACTGTACGGCATTGACGATTGGTTAGGTTAAGTCGTGCTAGTTTGGTTAAATAAAACGGTATTTAACCAAACTAGCACGACTTAACCTAACCAATCGTCAATGCCGTACAGTATAAAGAATCCTCTTCTCTTAATATATAAAAATAAAAAATAAAAAATATTAAAAGTGGCGACAGATAACCCACAAGTACCATAAATCGTATCAATAATTATTACATGAGCCAAATTATATATTTAATAGTATCTATTTCAGTAGATATTACCAATCCTTTGCACAATTTAATTATTGCTTTTTCAGCAAGAATGAATTTACTGCGACTTCATGCTATTTGCCACGATGACAAATCAAGCGGGGGGGGGGGGGGGGGGGGGGGGGGGGGGGTAACCTACAAGTACCAATTTAGCAATAAAGTTCATAATTTAGCAATAAAGTGGATAATTAACATCATAACGGGACATATCTCTCCACTAACGAATCGTAAATATCTGAGCTTGATGTGAAAGGGGGTTGGAGGAACGAAAGGGGTTAGGGGTCGAGGCAGCGCCTGCGGCAGGGGAATAAATGTCGATATATTACGTTGTACATATAGTCACACTGCGCGTCAAAGACCATTTTCTATATCAGTGTTTCTCAAACATTTTGGGCTGCGTACCCCTTGGATATATTGACTCGCTATTCATGTACCCTCTCCTTATTTATCAACCCTATGTCACCTTCTGTCAAAAATTTCGCCACAATATTTTATATAACTTTATTTATTTAGTCTATATTTTATATTTTCTTATATTTCAATTCTAGCGTTCAAGACTAAGATATATTAATTACTTATCCGTGACCTGGTAATTATTATATTTATAAACAATGTAGCATCCCTGATGCAGATTGTATGCAGATTGGTAGGCCTTATTCTGTCAAACTAGGTATGGCCGTGATAACCTTTGCAAACTTATTCTTAATCCTACCTCTAATTTTGTGCAATCTCACTTTTTGAAAAGTTAAATCTTCCGCATAAGCTCAGATGTATAATACACTTCAGAATTTATTATGTTTATGTATGTAAACGAATGACAACAGTCTTTCGCAGTTTGTAGCTAAATGGTCCCTTCGCTTTCTTGTTGTAACATACAATTTTCGTATATTCGTGCAAATAAAGAAATACAGCTTTATTTTATCTTTTTTTTTTTATTGCCACGCAGCCCCAGTTTCAGAACCATTGTTCTATACATCTCGCTAGTTTATTTCATCCGCTGCTCTCTTCTACTTCCTCCTTTCTCAAATAGAAAAATAAAACACGCTAAAATTAAGCTCTTTTGAAGTCTCTCTGAGCGTAAAAACCTTTTTCAAAGATTTCTTTCAACCAAAACTTGTGTATTTATCCCTACATTCTACAGTATGTATTTCTTTAATTAAAAAGTTGAAAATATTCCCTTGCCGACAATTTTGTTTATCGCTACGCATGGTTGGCGTGACGTCATCGTTTGGGGCGGGGCTTCAGTCAGTCATGAAAGAAATTCTTTAATGTCTTTTTGTGGATCACTTTGTAAAAATTTCAATAAAATTTCTCAGCATATTTTGCGATCGTCTTTTCCTCACTTCTTTATTGAAGAAATTGCACACTTTAAACTTTTAAATTTTGAAGAGTCATTTCAATGGACGAACGGTTTTATATATGTTTATATATTTTTATATATGGATGAATTTCACACTTAATTAAACACCTACACGAAAAAGAAAAAAAAAAATATTTCAAGTCCTTTCGTGTATTCAGCAGTACAACTCGTCAGGGAATCCTGACGAGATGTACTGCTGAATACACGAGAGGCCTTGGAATAATTTTTTTATTTTTCCTTGTGGGTTTGCATTTATATATATATAGATTCGAAAAGAGTACAAGTGACAGAATTTTACAATAGTTTTTTAGTTTTTTTTCTGTATAGTTTAGATATGGCGATAATATATTCACAATATTCTAATCTGAATATGACGTTTGGAAGCATAGAAGCTTTGTGAAAATGACAAGTGATGATAATAATAGTACAGAGGATTGACAAAAGTGAATATACACCTTTGTTTTTCCAAAATTTTAATTTGATTAGTCACTAAATAATAACAAATTTTATTGAATTAATAAATAGGAAAAGGGAAAGGAACACGATTTTAAATATATTTATTCAATTAATTTATTATTTACTGACTTTTGTAATCAATCAGAAGTGTGTGGAAAAAACAAAGGTGTCTATTTACTTTTGTTTAACCCTCTGTAATAACAATATAATAATATAATAATAATATACCAATAATAATAATAAGGGTAGAAATTTGATATTTTTGGAATTGATATGTTGCATTACATAACTTTTAAATTTAGTTTTTCGTTTAAATTAATGGCAAGTTTTTTTACTTCATTCACCCTTCCAAGAGTATAATATTCCTACTTTTTATTTTTAGTAGTTTGTATTTATGTTTCGTGGTAATCGTATAACACATTTTGGCAAGATTAGTAAAAGTTTTATTAGCACACATCCCTTTATACCCAATAACATACCCATGCTCTAAGCCCTCCATACAGAGAATCGTTTTGCGACTCACGGACTCACGACTCGAGTCGCGTGTAATTTTTACATTGAAAGAATGAGTCGATGTAAAATCACGTTTCTATATCAATGTAAAATTACGCGCGACTCGAGTCGTTACGACCCAAGTCTTAGTCGTGAATCGCAAAACGATCCCGCGTGCTGCCTGCCTAATTGCCTGTTCGTTTCATTTATTAAAAAGTCTAAATTATATCGTACGCGATTTAATGCGTTTGAAAGATGAAAATCGTTGACGTGAATTAGCATCGCTTTGTCGGATAAATTATTTATCTTTTAATCTAAGGTACTGATGACGATTTGTCAGATACCACTCGACCCAGTCGAGAATATGTCCTCTTAATCCGTATATGTGAAATTTATTCAATAAGATTTCATGCGAAAGTGTATCAAATACTTTTGACAAGTCGAGGAAAATGAAGACTGTGTGTTTTTTGCTGTTTAAGTTCTGATATACATCTTCTAATAGCGTGTTTATAGCGTCTTCCTTTATATGTCCACTTCTAAACCCAAATTTAGTTAAAATATCATATTTGAATAAGAATTTAGTGAGATTATTGTATACGAATTTTTCAAATATTTTACTTAAAGTTGCCAATATAGAAATGGGAGCGATCCATTTTTGTGTGCTTGGTAATGCTTGAAATTTATTCCAGTGTTATGGTTATTTTCAGTTATTTCAGTCCAGTCAAAAGTTGTTAAATTTTCAGGAATTTTAGTTTATTATAACTATAAGATCTATAGTCAACTTTATATTTTTCTCTGCGGAGAAATGAGCGATGAGCATGGTGTACGTAGGCAAATGATCCGTGATATTTAATATTGTATAATTATATCTGAGATGTAGTGAAGAAGG
The DNA here is from genome assembly GCA_023014485.1 of Bathynomus jamesi. NCBI lineage: Eukaryota > Metazoa > Arthropoda > Malacostraca > Isopoda > Cirolanidae > Bathynomus > Bathynomus jamesi. Next base: position 745,002 of record JAJOZX010001652.1, read on the forward strand.
GACCTTACCCTTGCGCTGTTTTAATTCGTTGTTTCCTTTTCTAATTTATTCTGCCATCCTTATCTGCCATGAAAGTTAGGATGAAAGACGGGTATGGTTCCATATAAAGCTATGTTTATTTTCAACGGTAAACATCTGGCATTCCTGCCATTTAATCGCAGTAAATTCCTCAGTTGACGGAGAGGCACCTCTTCGGATAGGGAGGGAAGCAGCGCGCCGAAGGTGGAGGGAGAAGGCATACCTCTCTCCAGCGCATCCTGTTCCCTCATGGAGACTTGCGGTGGAGGGAAGGGGGGATGCTTGGGCCGAGTTAGAAGTAGTTTGTTGTTGTTTTCTTCTCGTTTCTCGTTTCTTCTGTGCCCCATTTTTTGTAAAATTTCTTCACTTGAATTTCGGTAATTGTTAATAGTTTCGCGTTTTTAGAAGCTTTTATAATAGAATTTTACTCCATTTTAAATAGCGTTCTTGCTTTAGACTACATTTTATTTACAGATATAAAAAATAATTTAATTATGAGCCGATTTTTTTAAAAATTAGTTGGGCATATATACTCGCGTTCTTTCGTTCGTGCATTTAGACTTTAGACGTGGCACTCTACAGTAAATCTTCGGTCATGTAATAAATAGCATTGCTTGCCAAACGTCGCTAGAAAATTATATAGATTCGAATGTGTTAATTAATTCGTGTAAGACTATTTTCTAATTCAAGATTAGATACTAACATTTGACAAGATATTCAAGAGATATTTGCACGTATAATAGGAGAAAAAAAATCGCTCCTCATAGCAGATTGTGTCACTATGAAGGATAGATGTTAATACAGAAGGAAATGCCACGCGTGTTCAACCCCAACACTTTTAATTCTTAGAAACAATAATTGATTCATATTATAATGTTATCGATTATATATAAAATACCTTTGTTTTTATGTTAAGTGCATGCTTCAGCCTCGGTACTAACAGCTAGTTATGTACAGAGGGGACTCGCGGCTTTACGTGGAATCCGATCCAGCTGAACGTAGAGAAACGGTCACCCATTCAACTACTGAACAAACAGAACGTCGCTTAACTTCGCTGATCTTACGGGAAGCGATGTAAGGCGTGGCCATGATGTGGCCTTTGGCGCATGTTCATCACTGCAGAATGAAATTCGATATTTGTAACTGATGAGAGTAATCTTTGAACTAAATAACTTTTGTTATAAATTTTCAATGTACGTTTTTTATGTCAATTATTATTGTAGTGATTGAATGAATCTTTATTCCTTAAGTAAATGCAAATAAATGAATACAAAAACAAAAATTATTTTACAGAATACAAATTAATTATATTAACAACAAAAGAAGCGAGTAATCATATTCAGGGAATTTTATCCTTCAGGTTGAAACGACGTCAAGCAGTCGGAATACATTAAATTAATATTTTAAAATGCAAAATTATACAAAATATTTTCACAGAAGTTCAGTGACTTGTCATTTAGCATGTTGTAAAGCAAAAAATTTTATACGGCTATCACCTAATACATAAAATAGATTTTTAGTATCAGGTGTTCGCCATATCTAATATACTATTTCAGAAATGAAGCTATATATATATATATATATATATAAGTTTTTTTGCGCACACCTACAGGTCGCTACAATTGGTGTAGAACAATGCGGTTTTCACCATTCGATGCGTCTTTTTATTGTGCAGTGCCCATGCTAAAAAAATTCCCTAACATAATTCCTTCCCCCCCCCCTTTTAGGGGTACAGTTCTTCCCATGCCTGTACACGCATTTTTTAAATTTTTCATTTTTAATCATAATTTTGGCACAAAATAAGTCAATATTTACTAAACATTTAATATCATTCGATTCACAAAAGATTTATTTATCGATTCAATTTAAAAAAAGTATATATTTTTAAAATTCATAAAAAACTTTTTGCAAAAAACTAAAAACAAACATGCATTTTTAAAATTCAATGATTTTTATACAAAATATTTTGATATTTGTTATAATTTTAACATTTTTCGATTCACAAAAGATTTCTTTATCGATTCAATACAAAAAATCACAAAAGATTTCTTTATCGATTCAATACAAAAAATTACATAATTAAAACGGGCAATTTAAATAAACACGAGTTTAAAGTTAAACGAGCCACACTCGAAATTATTTACCGTGACTTTTGTGCGTTTTATTACTGTGGCTTTTGTACAAATAATTTTACGTATACACAAACAATTTGATAGGATATTGATTTATCATTCTAGTTTTTAGTTGTCATAGAAATACGTTAATTAAGTTATCTGATTAGATGCGCTTTTATAGTTGAAGATCATTTTTAGAAAATTATTTATTTTCCCCACTTTAAAATGTTACAAAATTTCTATTAGGTATCCTAATATCATTATGCCTGTCGCTGTAAGTAAGAAAATAGCAATTATTTTCCATTTTATGAAAATTTCGGACCCCCTAGGCCTACAAAACCAATTTTCCCCTTTTCTTTATCAAAAATTGTTGATTTTCGGAAGTCTTTCGGTTATAAATTGTACCAGTCTATTGTTTATCTATAATAATAATAATAATAAAAAGACGTGTACGTGTGTGTGTGTGTGTGTTCCAGCCATCAGCCATAACTCCAAAATGGAAGCAGTTACAAACATGAAACTTCACACACATATTGATTAGGTCCCGAGGTTGTGCACGTGGGTGTTAATAAATTAAATAATTAATTTTAAAACATTAAATGACGTCATCAAGATCATTACGAAACCTATGGTAAAATTATTGAATACCCGGTTAGGTTCATTGAATGCCAGGTTAGGTCATCTGTACGCCCTTGACGATTGGTTAGGTTAAGTCGTGATATTTCGTTGGCTTTAACGAAAATATCATGACTTAACCTAACCAATCGTCAAAGGTGTACAATTAACCTAACCGGGCATTCAATTAACGTACCCGGGCATTCAATTAATCTAATCGGGCATTCAGTTGACCTAACCGGCCATTTAATTAACCAAATCTGGCATTCAGTTGATCTAACTGGGCATTCAATTAACCTAACCGGGCATTCAGTTTACCTAACCTGGCATATATATATATATATACAGAGTGTCCCAAAACAACGTATACATTTTTTAAAAATTTATAACAGGAGAACCCACTAACAGATTCAGATGATTTTTATTTCTTTTTATAGCCTATAGCCTAAGGAGATACAAAAGCGAAATTGTTAACAGCCTTGGCTAGCCTAAGGAGATACAAAATCGAAATTATTAATAGCCTTGCCTGCCTACAGTAAACATGGAAAATGGAAGTGTGCGCTTATCATTTGAGCAACGAAATGGATACTAAAGTCGTATTTTAAAGTTGAGAAGATATCAAAGGTTCAACAACAGTGGAGAGACAATTTTGGAACTAATCCTCCAACTCGACTTACCATTTCACGTATCTGTGAGAAATTTGAAGTATACGGTACTGTGCATGATGTGTACAAGCAAGCGACTGGGCGTCCAAAGACATCAACAGATGCTAACACTTCTGATGAAGTGCTACAGGTATTCAACCGATCACCAAGAAAATCTGTGAGACAATGTGCTCGTGAAACAGGAAAAAGTAAGACAAGTGTCCACAGAATTCTGAAGAATGCTAAATGGAAATCTTACATCCCGAGATTATTACATGCCTTGAATGAGGATGATCCGGATCGCAGAATCCAGTTTTGCGAATGGTTTCGAGTAAAAAAACACAGAAGATGGCCAATTTGCGGACAAAATTGTGTGGTCTGATGAGGCTACATTTAAGTTGAATGGTATAATTAATCGTCATAATTGCACATACTGGTCACAAGAAAATCCACACATTTATGTGGAACGACATGTAAATTTACTGGGTATAACTGTCTGGTGTGGTTTTTCTTCCAAAGGTTTGGTTGGTCCATTCTTTTTCGATGGTGCAGTTACCGGCCATAGCTACCTCAACATGCTTCGGGGAAAAGGTTTTCCTGCAATTCGACAGTTAACGGAGATGAGGACATTTACTTTCAACAAGATGGAGCACCTCCTCATTACCATCAGGATGTCAGGAACTACCTTGATGAAACATTTCATTATCGGTGGATCGGACGACGAGGTAGTATCGAGTATCCACCACGTTCACCAGATTTGAACCCACTTGACTTTTTTTATGGGGTCATTTGAAAAATGAAGTATACAGTAGAAGACCTACATCACTTGAATAACTAAAGAGCACAGTTGAAGAAGCGTGTAGAAATATCCCTACAAACATTTTTGTTGAAGTCTGCCAATCAGTGAATCAAAGAGCGCAGTGGTGCATTGATGTCAATGGTCGACATTTCGAACACTTACGTGTTTAAAACAAATTAAACTATCTATTATTTCGAAGTTGTATATTTTACCTATAAAAAGAAATAAAAATCATCTGAATCCGTTAGTGGGTTCGCCTGTTATAAGTTTTTTAAAAATGTATACGTTGTTTTGGGACAGACACTCTGTATATATATATAGCGTTCAACGTCCACCCCGGCAACGCCGGGTCGCTCCGCTAGTGGCTACTAGTACTACCCGATACATAAAAATCTATTTGATAAGATCAACTGTAGGAAATGGGACAACTGCACAGTGTGCATTCTAGTTTCACAATTCCCAGCAATATATTCAAGCATGGCAAACATATTACAAAAGTAACCACGATATTTCATCTTAAACTCGACAATACTCAGTCTGTATACATCCTCAACTTTCTGGATATTTGTTAATGTGTATAATTCCGATACATGGTTACATTTAAAGTATAAAGAAAATAAGTTTCTAACAATTTTATTTTGGAAAGTCTAAAGTCCGTTGTAACTCTTGGTAGCAATGAGGTACCCACCGCGAGGAACAATACCATGAAATAATGTTACAGAATTACAGAATGACAGGATAACAAAGACCCTAAGATCCACTCTAGGCTACCCAGGAAAGAAATAGAACAAATTAGGTAAAAAATAGGAAAAGCAAATGAAAATAAAAAAATCTGAAAACTTACATCATGTTTACACTCATAAACGTGTAAAACTTTCACACAGGAAAAGTAGTGACAGTAAAGTATAGGAGAGGCAAGGCTCTCCCCCCTCCACCGCCAACCACTGCTGACAGAAAATAGTGGTGAAAGAAGATTTATAGGAAAGTAAGAAAAGTATAATGAAAAGAATAGCTTCAGAGTTCATTCACACCATGAGTACATTTATTTCTTGTACTACTCAGTTACGCATTAGAGGACAGCAGAAAATAAGGATAGTATGAATACGAAACTATTTAATCTAATCTACACTATGCATTTTTTGAATCACCTGAAGATCAGGGCCCCCCCATGTATTCTTGTTTTTTGCTTTACAGTACCAAATATAATAATAAATTAAATTGAATGCCCGGTTAGGTCAACTGTACGCCCTTGACGATTGGTTAAGTTAAGTCGTGATAGTTTCGTTAGTTTTAACGAAGATACCATTTGGTAATTGAGGCTGGGAGCCCTGATCTTCAGGTGATCCCATTTTTTAAGGATTTTTTTAATATATTAGAGTGAAATAAAATTGTTTAGAAATCTTAATATTAAAATACTCTTAAAAAAGTATGTAATTCCACGGTTTTATATATATATATATATATATATATATTATATATATATAATATATATATATATGATAGACCATGCACGGTCTGTGTTTATCATATAATTTTCTCAGGGAACCATTCTGAGTTTGTGTATATTAAACGGACGTGTTACGTGCCTTGAAAAGTGGACGTTCAATGTCCCGGTTGAGGTTTAAGTTTTTTTTTTTTTTTTTGGCTAAAAATACAATAGTTACCCCCTTTTTCTTTGATTTATTCACTCCGACGTGAATGCAACGAGTCTTTTACTTATATAGAGGTTCTGAATGTAGGGGATCTAGGCTTGCTTTAAACCCTAGATCCATGTCCCAAAGCTGGATCCTGTCTGCTTTGCAGATAGCTGGTGAGGGAAGCTATATTTATGGGATCTCTTTGCGAGAGAACCGTTGCCCACGTCGGGCTAACATCATGAAAAAGAAAAACTATGGTATTTGTCATTTACCATTACTTATTCGGACTATAGTGGATTTAATTTTCCCAGAAGAGTTCCTTGTTCCATGCACGGTCTGTGTTTATCATATAATTTTCTCAGGGAACCATTCTGAGTTTGTGTGTGTATATATATATATATATATATATATATATATATTACGAAGTACATGGTTTACACGTTCAAAATAAAAATACTCTTTACCTTGATCATCAGTAATGATCCCTAAGTATTTAGTATTTTCTATTGTTTTCAAATTCTAATCGTTTTACTTCAAAGAAACAACAGAAACATCCGCTCGTTGAATATCATGAATTTAAATTTAGTACCAGTTAAGACCCGCCTATAATCCTTTCTCCATAAATGAGGAAAATAATCTTTATTTTTTTTTTAAAGTTTTATGGGCGGCGTAGTGTCATCACTATACATTATTGTAGTTCGCAAATCCAGTAACAAATCATTTAAAATTGATTTCTACACTTACATAGGATTCAAAGAACTCCAATACCACTTCTCTAATTCTATATGTGTATAGTTTAATAATAATTAGAAGTTACTCGTGGTTTACAGTGTCGAAAGCTTTACTGAAATCTAAGTATATGCGCACAACACATTTACAGCAAGAAGCAGCCGGTAGGATCTCCATAATCTGTGTCACGTCTCTCTCTGAACCCAAACTGGTTGGAGATATAATATCATTTAACTCTAAAAAAACTACAAAATCGATTATAAACCTATTTTTCAAATATCTTCTTTTTAGTGTTGGTAAAACAAAGTAGGGATCACCTGAAGATCAGGGCCCCCAGCCTTCTTTAGTTAGCTTTATAAGGCTAACTAACGAAAATATAACGACCTAACCTAACCAATCGTCAAGGGCGTACAGTTGACCTAACGATTGATTAGGTTAGGTCGTGATATTTTCGTTAGTTAGCCTTATAAGGCTAACTAGAGAAGGCTTGAGGCCCTGATCTTCAGGTGATCCCGAAGTAGATATTAGTTTATACTATTATTAGTAGTCTATCACCCGACTTCAAAACAGGTACAGTGAGAGGCCATTTAAATTCGGATGGTTAGGCTATTTTCCAGAAGGCTACAAAAAACTAACCCTTAAACTCTACCAGGGGTACTGGTGTACCTCGGTACCCCGGGTATTGCTAGCGTAACTTTTATAATGGGTAGGGATTAAGAATTAAAGAGTTCACATATAAATATAGAAATAAATACATTAACGAGTTTTAAAAACTTAACTGAAATATCACTTAATTTATCGTAGTTCTTTAGTTCTTTTATAATAGCATGAAGTTCGTCAGTCGTCCTGGGATGAAGGAACAGAATTATTGTTATATAGAACATGATTAACATAGCTATTTATGGAAACACCGAGTGATGCTTGTATTCTTTACTCAATGTTATGAAAATAATAATAAGTGGGGTTGTTTAACCCCTTCGCAACATCTAAGGACATATGACGGAAGGGACCTACAGCTTTACGCGGGATCCGAACCACTGGTCGCTACATAATCTGGACATGGAGGACGGTCTCCCATCCAACTACTACCCAGACCCAATATCGCTTAACTTCGCTGATCAACGGGGAAGCGCAATATTATGAAATAAAGAACTAGAAGCCTCTTTAATATCAGAATAATTACGCACCAATTATTATTATATCACTAGTACATTACCCGTCGCTTCGCTGACAGTTAGCTAAAGACCCGCCCAACGTGCGGGTAGTAAAACATATCCAAGTAGAGGGCCGGAATATTTTTTGTAGTTCGAAGGCTGTTATTAGCTAGGTTAATTGAATGGTTAGGTTAGGTTGGTTAGGTTAGGTTAACCTAACCTAACCTAACTTAACCTAACCAATCGTGAAGGGCGTACAGTTGACCTAACCGGGCATTCAACACCCAGGTGCACAACCTCGGACCTAATCAATATGTGTGTGAAGTTTTATGTTTGTAACTGCTTTCATTTTGGAGCTATGGCTGGAACAGACACACACACACGCACGCACGCACGCACACACGCTGAAACACACGCACGCACGCACACACGCTGAAACACACACACGCACGCGCGCACACGCACGCACGCACGCGCACACGCACGCACGCACGCACACACGCTGAAAGTGTGACGGACAGACGGACAGACAGACGGACAGCTCTCTTATTATAGTATAGATTAATACTGATTTTTATTTTACCTTTGAATTAATCCCTAAATCTCTCACCCATCAGTTCGTGAACGCACCTCCAAGAGTTTGGAGTATCTTTCGATGTATTAATTCATTACCACACGAATGAAATCTAAATAAAACAGTTTATTACCTCCTCCATCTTGATTCTCATTTAATAAAATTACTTTACAGCCATGAATCTTGTATACAGAGTGGGCCATAAGTCGCTTTACCGAATTGAGTTTAACAAAACTCCCTTCGGTAAAGCGAATTATAGCCCACCCTGTATTACACGGAGCACCGACAATTCAGAGCAGGACAATTCAGAGCAGGACAATTCAGCACCGACAATTCAGCGCAAGACAATTCAGCGCCGACAATTCAGCGCAAGTTAAAAAAGAGAAAAATTTGTATATTTATATATATGCTAAATTGGGTCTGTATCGAAGGAGTGACATTTCAAAGGAGTGACATAACAAAGGAGTGACATAAATACCGTAACGAAGGAGTGACATAACGAAGGAGTGACAAATCGGAGATAAAATTCAAAGGAGTATAATTATTAAAATTTTATTTAAAAAAACAAAATTTGTTAGAATTGTTAAAATTAAGATTTTATTTCAAAAACTAGAAACCTAACCTAACCTAACAGTTGCAAGCCTCTCTTCCCTCTGGATTTGTTCTTTCTTCTTCTTTGTTGGTATTTTCGCGCTGAATTGTCTTGCGCTGAATTGTCTTGCGCTGAATTGTCTTTGCGCTGAATTGTCTTTGAGCTGAATTGTCTTTGCGCTGAATTGTCTTGCGCTGAATTGTCGGCGCTGAATTGTCCTGCGCTGAATTGTCGGGTCACGGTATTACACAGACTCATCCCTTTAAGTTTCCGTAACGGCTATAAACGTTATTTTAACATTTAGATATAAAATAAAGGCCAAAATTGCCGCAGAGATTTTTCAGTATTTTTATTTTTATTCTGATTTTTATCATTTCCTTTTGAGTCGTTTTCAGTTCGAAGCAAATGGCGGACATTAAAATATAAAATCGACGCAGTTCAGCGTTTGAAGCAAATAAATATAAAGAATGACATTTGTTTTATAAGCTAAAGATAAAAGACTTATGAATAATTAATTTGATAAAAAGGATGGAACTAATCTCTTTTATCCTAATTGAAAACTTCCTCGCAATCAAAAATTCTTACAAATCCAATAACGTATCTCAAAATCAAACCATTATTGCCTTTTACGGACGGTTCTTATTGATTTCTATTAATGCGTTCGACCTTAGCGAGCGACATTATATATATATATATATATATATATATATATATATAGCGAGGAATAGGAGGACGAAAAGATGGTACATGTTTATTAACAGACGTTTCGGAAAAATTCAATTTCCATCATCAGTGCTAAAAATTTTAAAACAAGTAAAAATAAATAAGTATAATAAATAGAAACAAACAACAAATTAAAATGGCGCAATAATTAGCGAGAATCAAAAGCAAGTTACAATGTGTATTAAATTAAAAGATTAAAAGTTAAATGATATAAAGTATAAAAGTATGGATAATAAGTAAAATATAAAATGGTTTAGGTGGAACAGAATTGTAAAGTTTCTTACCAGATTGTAATGAGACTAATTATACAGAAGATTAGGAATGGTTGCCTGTTGAAAGAATTCCATTGGGACGATGGAGCCGGGCGGAGTGATGGTGGGTTTCTTTTGAAAGTTTATTTGGCAATGTTTAAATTGAAAGCGGAACTGTAATCGTTGAGGGTTGGCTGGATACTGAGGATGTAAAGGGACTCAAGTATGCGGAGGTCGATTAGTTGGTTGGCTGAGTTAATGATTTCTACAAGAACTTCACAGCCCCTGAACAAACCCTCCATATCTGCAATAAGGGATCACTGCCACCTCCACAACCACCCGTTACTTTCCTCCAATTTCAAAATCATTAACTCAGCCAACCAACTAATCGACCTCCGCATACTTGAGTCCCTTTACATCCTCAGTATCCAGCCAACCCTCAACGATTACAGTTCCGTTTTCAATTTAAACATTGCCAAATAAACTTTCAAAAGAAATCCACCATCACTCCGCCCGGCTCCATCGTCCCAATGGAATTCTTTCAAGAGGCAACCATTCCCAATCTTCTGTATAATTAGTCTCATTACAATCTGGTAAGAAACTTTACAATTCTGTTCCACCTAAACCATTTTATATTTTACTTATCATCCATACTTTTATACTTTATATCATTTAACTTTTAATCTTTTAATTTAATACACATTGTAACTTGCTTTTGATTCTCGCTAATTATTGCGCCATTTTAATTTGTTGTTCGTTTCTATTTATTATACTTATTTATTTTTACTTGTTTTAAAATTTTTAGCACTGATGATGGAAATTGAATTTTTCCGAAACGTCTGTTAATAAACATGTACCATCTTTTCGTCCTCCTATTCCTCGCTAAGTTACACTTCCCTAAGAACAAACCATTCAACCAAGTTATATATATATATATACACACACACACACACACACACACACACACAGTACCGTGAAAAGTATGAGTCTACTGTCAATCTGATAACTATTAGATAATCTGTCGTATGAAAATGGGTTTTAATACTAAAATACACATTAACTAGATAGAACCTCTGGTTCATATTAACATATAACTAAGTTATTACTTAAGTGTATAAAGTTGTATTAGCTGGATGACCCTCTAGTCTGCATAAGTTGGACTTGAGGGTTGATTTATTATATTACTTATAACGCATGTGTTTAAACATCTAGCGAACTATTAATGATGGATCTGCAGTAAATGCTCCTAAGCTATTGTTATATCAGTATTTACGATGAAAAGTATTGACATATTCACTTAAATTCTGCAAAACAAATTTATCCAAAACGTTTCTCATTATAATCCTAATTCATGCTGTTTTTTTTTTTTTCACAGGCTTAAGAAATGACGAAAAGTACAATTTCTAATGAGATTAGATATAAAATAATACATTTGCATGGTGAGGGACTGAGTCAAAGAAAAATAAGTGAATTTACAGGTGTTTCCAAAACTGGTGTAAAAACGATCTTGGCTCGTCAGAGATCAAATGGGACCCCCAGTTGGTCGTCCTAGATTAGAGAGGCCTTCTAAGCTTTCTCCATCTGATCTACAATATCTAAAGATTACTTCCCTTCGCGACAGACGCAAATCCAGTACTTCACTCGCAGCAGATCTCGGAAAAAACAATAGGTTTCTCAGTTGATCCCTCTACTGCACGAAGGAAGCTTAACTCAATAGGTCTCAGATGTCCAATACTTGCGTTCCAAAGCATATTTTCTTTTCTTCTCTTCTCTTTGTTTCCATTCCTTAAAATTGGCTTTTTTGCTACAACACATCCTTTAAGACGTACTGAATTAATGCCCAAGTTGGTCGAACATTGCCCATTTTTTATCCAGTTGGTCGAACAGGTTATATATTTTATAGTTTTAAATATTTAATAACTTTCGCTTGTGTTAAAGTAGTGTGGGGTTCTATAAGAAAGTTTAGAGAAAGCGTTTCTTTACCATGTACAATGATTATCTTTTTCGAATTTCACCCGTGTTAGGATTTTAATTTAAAAAAACTTCATGTAAGTCACCCTTTGTTTCCTCAGATTTCACACACCTGATTTTTTTAGGTTAGCCATACAAGAAAAACTGACTTAGTTGCAAAGTTTGACCTAACTGTTAAAAAACGTGAATTACTATTGGCGTTTTATATATATATATATATATATATATATATATATATATATATATATATCAGAGAGAGAGAGGCGCTTTCTTTTTGTTTTCGTTATTTCGTGGAAATACAACGAAAATTAGAAAGAAAACAAGCAAATTTACTCCCCTGAAACATACACACACACACACACACACACACACACACAGAATAATTACAATTTTTAAAATATCCCCACCGAATGAAAATCCTGTAGGAAACTTAAATGAAAAGAAAAAGTCTGAAAATGACGTTAATTGTCTTTCTAGCCCACATGTCGGATGGCGGTTGGCGTCATTTACAGATCATTTTAAATATAATTGAGTTTTGTGACCATCTTAAAAAACTTTTCTTTGGTCCTCATTTATTTACTTTAAGACGTTGAACAACGATGTATTTATTTATTTATATTTGCTCAACATACAATAAATGGTCTTCCGTCAAATTAATTCTCTCTCTCTCTCTCTCTCTCTCTCTCTCTCTCTCTCTCTCATTTTGAGACAAACACTGCGAGGGTTTTTTTTACCTACGAGACAGTCGAGAGGTGAAATAGCCTACCCGCGGGGGTCGTGGCAAGCACTTCAATTAGTATGTTTAAGAATATGTTGGACAGGTATTTTATTGAATTGAGTTGAATAACCTTTATTAATAATAAAATTAAAACAGTGGTCTTACAATTCACAATGACATAAATAATTGTGAAGCTGGACTATTTATTTTATTTTATTTGGCCTTCAAACTTTAGGCTTTACTGGGCTCTTATTTAGTAGCATCAATTTTCATTAAAGGGCAGGTAAATTGGAATGTGATTTTTAGTTAGTATAGGGAGTGGCCGATTATATTTTGTTTTAAATGTAGTAGGAGGTGCTGATCGGGTCTGGTTTCGGAGCACTGGGAGTTCTCAGATGATACCCCATTGGTAGAGAAGGGAAGCTTGATGGAATATCTCGGGAGCCAAAACCTCCGAATAGATGTTTTCAATTTTAGGGACGCTATTTGGGTTTATAGTGTAGGAATGTTAGTACTTTTTCGGGAAAACGCGGAGTATATAATTTAGCTAGCTGGAGAAAGTTTTATAGTTTTATATAGCAGCAGTGATGTTCCCTTTTGCAATAAGTGTAGCAGTAGGTGCTGGTCGGGTCTGGTTTTAGAGCACTGAGAGTTCTCAGGTGATGGGAGTTTGATGAGATCTCTTGAGAGTCAAAACCTCCGAATAGTCGTACTCATCTCCAGGAAAGCTACTTAGTTATAGTGGAAATTTAGTTTTAAATGTCGTACATCAAATTTCGCAATGAAAATAAATAAATTTCGCAAGATAAATAAAAATTATGCATATTATGTATTATTATTATTATTCCCCCATTATTCATAGGGAAATCTTAAATTGTAGGTTTGGCCAGTTGGAGGTACCCTCTGGACCAGCGCTCTTTTGTTTTAAAAATTTCCTCCTACACTTAGTCTTCCCACAACTTTAGAGAAACTTCTCTGATTGTATTGTGCTCCACATTGCATGATCAATCATCGAGCAACTCCTCTTTTGATCACTTGCCTCATAAACACCTCTAAGTGGGAGACTCTTGAATTCGCCGTTGCAACAACGGGTGATCACCCATGATATGCTTTCATTCTCCATAAGGGACAAGTACACGGGGATAGATACAAGGACCCTCCACTGATATTCCTCGTCGGAAAGAGATTTTCTCTATTCTCGTGGTGGCGCAACACCGCGAAGTATGAGCAACTCAGTATATCACTTGCCGCATAAACACCTTTCACGGCAGGAGACCCAAGTTGAATACTCGTAACATTCAAAAAGTTGGCACACACACATATACATGACAGACATCCAATTACAGAAAACACGCTCACACTCCCGCCTATCTTGCTAATAGACAAGTGTTTTATGGAAATGCATATTTTTATTTTGGTAATTCTTACTTTTTATATAGGTAATTCCTATGCAAAGAACGCAATATATAATAAATCTTCAGTACAGTGGCTTTGGCGGGCTACGGAAAAGTTTATGATATAACGACGAAATAATGACATCTTGTACATAATAAATAAAAAAAAAATTCCTTATTTAAAAAAGTACAATGAAAAGAATAACTAAACTATTAATCTAATCTACGCCATGCATGTTTTTAAAGGATTTATTTTAGTTATGTACAAGAAGTCATCATTTCGTCGTTATTATTATAATAATAATAATAATTTATTATTATTATTACCGAATACTTTTTTATTTAGATTTTCATGTAATATTTGACCAAATTTTAGAAATAGATACATAAATAATATTAAATTTCTTTTCTTCCAAAACAGAATTCTATCAAAATTTTAGCGAGATATTTCAACGCTTTAAGTGGAAGGAAATTGAAAAATAAATTGAAAATCGTACGTTAAAAGTATTTATAATTACGTTGCCCCCGTTTTATATATATATATATATTAGGGGTGCTCAGGACGTCGATCGCGGTCGACCGGTGGACCGTTAATTCGTTTCAGGTAGACTGCGGAAATTTTTAAAACTTACCATACGGTTAATTTGGGTTGACATTTCTCTAGGTAGCGACAGAGAGAAATATCGCATTGTTTACACACTCAACCTGTTTGCATTCCTATTCCTGAAGCTGTCCTTTGCCCATGCACTACACGTATTTTTACTCGTCCATTTATTTTTTTAATTATACGCTGATTTTGTTGAGACTATACCAGTTGTCAATGCTCACTTTCTTCTAACACGTCAATGAATTGCGTCACAAATTCTTACGGTACACCAAATTGTCGGTTTTACGCGCTGTAGGTGACGGACATGTCAAACGTGTCATTCCGCGAACCGAAGGCCGTTATTACAAAGCAGGTCAGTATCCTGAAGGTTGTTGCAAAGTAATCAAACGTATGTAGACGTACTAAATTTCTAAAATTCTAAACTTTTATAGAAAGACTTACTCTAAACGTAGTTTTCCAGTGAATTTTTCAATTAAAATTTTAGTGGAGGACTAATGCCAGAGTGCCGGACCAAGCAACAAAAAAAATAATCTTATCATTTTCACAATGAGTGGGAGAAAGATTATTTTTTCACAATGGTGAATTCAAAGAGCGTGTGTTTGATTTGCCATTCGACCGTAGCTCTTGCTAAGGAGGAAAATGTTGAGAGGCATTTCAAAACTGTTCACGAGAAATATGTGAGCGACTTTTCAGCCAAAAGTGAACTGCGCGAGACAAAGATGAAGGAATTGAAATCTCCACTTGTTGTCCAACAATCCATATTTACTAGGCTCATCGAGAAATCAAAGGTAACCACAATTGCATCCTTCCGTTCGAGGATGGAGACATGGTAAAAGATACATTTTTGGAAGCAACAGATGCATTGTTTGATAATTTAAAAAATAAATCGGAAATAATTTCAGCTATTAAGGAAATTCAGCTATCCAGACACACTTACGCGACGTTCAGAAATGATGCCTGAGTATCTATCTGAGAGTGCAACTAAATAAAGATACAAATGAGCGCATTTTGTTTTCACTTCATTTTGATGAGTCGACAGATGTTATTGACATATCCCAGCTGTGCATTTTCATAAGAATGGTATTTAAAATTGTGACGGCTAAGGAGAAATTGCTCAAGATCAGGGAAAAACTCGGGGAGAGGACATTTTTTAGGCATTCAAGGACTTAATAACACTTTGTTACCCATCAACAAACTTGTGTCCATTACTACCGATGGAACTCCAGCCATGACTGATCATACCTGTGGTTTCGTTGCTCTCTGCAAATATTATAGTGATTTTCCTAACTTTCATAGTTATCATTGCATAATTCATCAACAGGTTCTGCGCAGTAAAATGCTGAGTATGAAAGAAGTCATGGAGATTGGGCTCAAGATTGGGCTAAGCTGAACGAACTCAATTTAGAGCTTCAGGAAAAGATAAAATATTATCCAAATGATTAGTGCTGTGAATGCCTTTAAACAAAAATTAAAACTGTTCTTCTCACAACTGCAGCGACGCAAACTGAGGTATTTCCCAAATATGATGTCAGAGCTAGAAAGCCAAGAAAAAGAACACGCAAATTTTGACAATGACCAATATGTGGAACAGGTGAACAGCCTCATCACAAAATTTAAGAGGCGCTTCCAAGACTTCGCAATGCTAGAACCTGCGACAAAATTTATGCGCTTTCTGTTTGATGCGGACGTAGATGTTGAAGAAATTGCATTAAAGATGGCAATATTGTTTCACATGGACACATTTTACATCGAAAGTGAAATTTTAACACTACAAAGCGACCTTCAAAACAAATCGAGGGCATCCGATAAAATTTTTTTTGGAATCTTCTCGTGGAGGAAAATATGCAAATCTCAGAAAAAGTATTTGACAGCTTTCTTTGGTTCCACGTACCCCCTGTGAATCGGTGATCTCAAACATGATTATCATCAAGTTTAAATGCCGGTGTACTCTAACAGATAATCATCTGGACGCCTGCTTAAGGCTAGCAGTCAGTACTTATAATCCAATCTTTGCATAGCTTGCTGACGCCATGTAAGATCCATTATTATTATTATTAATATTAATATTATTACTTAAATAAATGTATTTCGCATGAATAAAGAAAATACATTATCGTGAAAACTTTTTGTTGTCAATTTCAGTATTGGCAGATCGCCTTAGGATAAAGCTGGCAAAAGTAGATCTTAGGTACCTAAAGTCTGAGCACCCCTTACATAGAGGTATTCCTAAATCGCCAAATTCCCCCTACATTTTCATCGATGGTTATTGAAGTTACATTAGCTCCTACATGTGATGTTTTTATGTTTTTGAAATTTTAATCACTTACGTTTGCGTAGATTATTTTTTTGAATTTCACTCGCGTTAAGATTTTAATTAAAAAACTCGAACTCAAGTTATTACTACTTCATACTACCTCAGGATTTTACACACTATATTTTATTTTTGGTTAGGTTAGGTTAACCTAACCTAACCGAAACTGACCCCCAAAAATATCTTCAGCAAAAAAGTAGTGGCTATTTCTCGTGTAGGAGGAAAGTGATACAAAAGATAGCACCAAATAGGAGCGAACGTAACATTCAGCTATACTCGTGTGTGTATATATATATATATATATACTATATATACTGTATATATAATTCATGTTTTCAAGTCCAGTGTAACACAATTGCATATTAAGTAAAATACTCGTATATTTTTTATGCATCAGACTCTTCAATTCTAATTTCAAAGAACGTTTATCGACTGCTTAATTGGGAACTAATGAAAAAATAGAAAATATATGTGATGTGTTCGTGTGTGAATAGTTCGCAAAAGGGAGAATCTATAGGAAAAATAATGAAAATTCCAAAATATTTTAAATAATCCTTAACTGGTTGAAAAATAGCTGTCATACCGTCATTTCTTTGTGATTGGATAGTGAATACACTGGCTTTACTATAGACCTACTGTGTATATATATAATATATATATATATATATATATATTATGAATAAAACCACGAAGGAAAGGAAACAGAATGGTGCTCAAGCGCTTTCGTCTAATGACGAAAGCGCTTGAGCACCATTCTGTGTTTCCTTTCCTTCGTGGTTTTATTCATCATAAATATTTTCACGTGTTACTTTCGTGAAATAATTTTCATATATATATATATATACCGTATATACCGTGTCACCCAAAAAAGTGGCCACCTTTTTCACCAGGCCAACAAAATCACAATTCCAAGGATAATTAAATGTGACAGGAATCATATTGTCCTTAAAATGTTAGGTAGTTTATTTAAATCGGATGAGTAGTCTTTTTACAAATTTACCACGAACAGTAGTTCCTAACAAAATAAAGTTAACAATAAGAAAGTATGGAAATACCCATAGCTCCGTAACCGTTGAAAATCGGACCCATGTTCATAGGACATTTTTGATTGAAAATGACCTCAAAAATAATCTCCCGAAATATTGACAAAGTCCTGGGGACACCCTGTATACATACAGTATATGTTTCGGGCTGGTTGAGTGGCTGACAGGGCAGCGGTTGTGGCGTCTAATACTGATGAGGGGGTTATACTGTAAGGCTTCGATTTTTACCCTTTTCTCCGCTTCTGGTCCAAGCACGCACTAAATTATCTTAAATTTTTTTAGCCGAACCTTTCGTTGGGCTACCCAATGTCCCAACCATAATATGCTGAACTATTTCCTAGTCTCAACTTATATAACACTGCACGACAAAATTACAAACTTTTTCTGTCCTTTAAACGAAACGAAGTGATTTTTATAAATTTGGATGCGCTGAATCGGGGACTTCGATATACATATCGAAGTCCCCGGCTGAATTCAAATCTGATGTGAGAATACCTCAATCACCCACCGTTTTGAAGGGACGTGTAATAAAAGTCTTATATACAGATTAGAATATATTGAATACCTCAACGTAATTATTACGAGATCGGAACAACAATTAAAATCTTTTTGCTGATGTTTTTCCTCTATACATACTCTCGGGAGTTTCCCTAATGAGAAACCAGCAATATTCAGCCAACATACTGGAATTCCACCTTCCCTGGAACCGCGTTTGATATAATTTGGATAAGTTTTGTGAAACATTAATGATGGGTGTTAGAGAAAAAATAATAACATATTCGTAATCAGCGCATTAAAACATATATAAATCAACAGAATTTGTGCAAAGGACAGAAATTGTGTTGTGCAGTGTAATTAATCCATCTTTGGGGAATGACCGGAGTGAGTGGGGAAAGGGTAATCTTGTATAAAAACTTTCTTTAAAGAATGCAGAGGGAAAGTGGGTATCTCATGAGAGAGTGGGCTATAAGATTTATTTTATAACGTGCATATATATATATATATATACACACACAGGGTGCTTCATAACATGTGGGACGCACTTTCAGGATGGATTCAGGACCTGAAAATAATGAAAAAAGTTTATATAAATATATGCCCGATATAGCTTTGTTTCCGAGTTACAGCCCATTATGTGTTCCAGCAAGTATCCGCCTTACTTTTAAAGAAAGTGCTCAAAATGACCACCTTGCGCTTGAATACACGCCTGAACACGCCTCGTCATAGACTGCCTGACGCGTTCAAACATTCCAGGTATTGCTCGAATTTTCTGGCATCCTTGTTCTACACGTTGGCGAAGCATTTCAACGTTGTCAATGGGTGTCACGTTAACGATGAATTTCAGATGACCCCACAGGTAAATATCGAGTGGATTCAGGTCCGGGGAGCGAGCAGACCATGCAATGGGTCCTCCACGGCCTATCCATTTTTCAGGGAAATGGTCATCCAAATAGTCTCTGGCTACTCTACTAAAATGAGGCGGAGCGCCGTCATGCATAAACCACATACGACGTCGGACACGAAGACGAACTTCATCTAGTAAATCGCTTAAATCATTTCTTAAAAAATTGGAAAATATTTCTCCTGTTAATCTTCCAGGCAAAACAAAAGGACCGATTAAGTTGTCGGCAATACATTCTGCCCATACATTGATACTAAATTGTTGTTGGTGCCTTGACTGGATGATGGCATGCGGATTCTCTTCGGCCCAGTGATGAGTGTTGTGAAAACTGATCACGTCATTTCTTGTGAAGGCAGCCTCATCAGAAAACAACACGGAGGATAAAAAAAGAGGATCGTGAGCACACTGTTGAAGGAAGCAAGTACAAAAAGCCTCTTGTGGTGGGAAATCAGCTTCAGTAAGGCCTTGTACTCTTTGTATGTGGTATGGGTAAAGCCGTTGTTTCCGTAAAATTCTCCACACAGCTGTGTATCTTACACCCTCTGCTGCTGCTATCCTTCGGGTGCTGACACCAGGATGTTCCTCCACGCGATTCAGGACCCACTCCTCCAACTCAACAGTTCTGGCGCTGATTAGTTTACCACTATCTGAAATTCGGTTGTTGAATGATCCTGTATCACCAAGACGCTCGTCTATTCTCCGAAAGGTCTTCTTATCTGGCAGACGGCGATTCGGAAACCTTTCCGTATACATACGTCTTGCTGCGGCTGCATTACACTTGGCAAGTCCATACATGAGATGCATGTCTGCCATTTCTCTGTTTGAATAAGCTTCCATTCTCACTTCAAATGCACACTATCACTGACTAGCACAAAAACTTTTAAGGTTTTTTTCACTGGACTGCACTTATTGACGGTAAGAAGTTACGAATACGAACAGTGAAACACCGCGATGCACCTATGACTGACTGATGGTTCTACACTCAACGATATTGAAACATGTCATAGAGTGTACGAAACATTACAATCGGCAAGACTATACATGAAATAAGTCTCGTATACACTCACAAACATTGTCGGCAAGCAGTGTTTGTGAACAGTTTGCAGAAAGAATTGCTGGAACACAAAACGGGCTGTAACTCGGAAACAAAGCGATTTTGGGCAGGGCATATGTTTATATAAAATTTTTTCATTGTTTTCAGGTCCTGAATCCATCTTGAAAGTACGCGTCACATCTTCTGAAACACCCTGTATATATATATATATATATATATATATATATATATATATATATATATTATATATATTATACATTCAACTGCAAAGAACACGCAGTTAAATAACGTAAAGAACGACGCTTGTATAGGAGATATTCCGCGCAAGACGAATATATATATATATATATATATATAATATATATATATATATATATATATATATATATAATATATATATATATATATATATAGGGTGTCTCAGAAGTCGCGCACCATTGGCTAATATAGCTTCATTCAACTTAATTATTTTAAGATAGCCTTTTGATTAATTGTACATACTATTAATTTTATTATTCGAACATTACCGAACATATATTGTAATTAAACATCACTTATAAACCATTTCGACTCGTAAACCTCGTAAGTCTGAATAAAGCCTATGGTGCGCGACTTCTGAGACACCCTGTGTGTATATATATATATATATATATATATATATATATGTCTCGCCAAAAAAATTGTTAATATATATTAACATTTTTTGTGAAATTAATTCACATTATTAAAGGGCGGCGGCTACTTTGTCGTCCTCATTATTCATTGTGTTCTCCCTCACCCCCTCCCTTCTCTTAAGGATGCTGTACTTATCTTTAGATATATTGAGAAACCAAAATTTTTTTTATTGGAACCATTTATGGTTCACGCATGATTGAGCCCGTTTCACAGTTCGTGATTAAACCATCAAATCAACTTCGACTGAATCCACCAAATGGATCATGACTGAAACCATTAAAATGGATCATGACTGAACCATTAGTTAGTTCATGATGGAAACTGTTAAATGGATATTTTTTTTAATATTTCAAATGGTCTATCCATGATTGAACAGTTAAATAATTAATTAATGATTGAACCCACGAAAGATGTTTCATGACTGAATACGTTAAAAGATATATCCTTTTGTTTCTTTAACGAAATGTGATCTCGTTCTAAGTTTATTTCTCATAATCTACAGGGTGTCCACAATGTCTCGTCACCCCAGTAAAATATTAACTGATTTTCGGTTATATTTCAGACCCATTTGAAAGTGTGATAGCTGCAGCAACTATACGATTAAACAACGCATATTGGCTAGTACCTGGGTCCATGAGTGACCACGTAATGGCAAAACCATTGAAAATATTCGTGCAGACTTCCAGGACAGATTCAATCGTGCAACTACTCCAAAAAGGAGCTGCACCATTGAATGATCCTGGAAGTCTGCACGAATATTTCCAATGGTTTTGCCATTACGTGGTCGCTCATGGACCAAGGTACCAGCCAATATGCGTCGTTCAATCCTATGGTTGCCGCTATCACACATTTCATGAAAATGGGTCTGAAAGAAAAACGAAAATCAGTTAGTATTATACTGGGATGACAAGATATTATGGACACCCTGTACTTACTCGAGTGACTATCGCGTGTGGTTATAATGATAGGTTTGGAATGGATAAATAGCATAATACTGATTTTAAGTTAAATTATATACGTCCAATATATGAAAATATTTACATACAGTATGTTACGCGCTGCTCATCTCTCTTATCTTTCTTTGATGCGTTATCAATATAATGTGTGAGTGAATGCGTGTGTATATATATATATGTACAGTATGTTGTGCCCTTTTTCATTTGTTGTTGTTGTTGTTGTTGTTACGATCCTTCTCGTTGTGAATTGTGCGCGCGCCGTTTCTCATGTATGCCAAAATGGCTTCGCGTTTCCGCTTTTGTGTTTTTACAGTACACTAAATGGATTCTCTTCGACGCTCGAAAGTCAATCTGCAATTCTCGCCTCATTTTAAAAATTGCGCCGACCGAATAATATAGTCTCTGTTCTACATGACAACAGATGGGATTTAATTCGTGAAATACTTTAGGCTTTATTATATTATTGATACGGAACTCATATCGCGGAGAATCGTTTGCATGAACATCATTTACATGATTCAGAAAGGAATATATATATATATATATATATATATATACATATGAAAAATTATTTCACGAAAGTGACACGTGAAAAGTATTTATGATGAATAAAACCACGAAGGAAAAAAGAAACACAAACGGGTGCTCAAGCGCTTTCGTCTAATGACATCCTCAGGAACACTGGAGTGAAAGGACAGATCAAGGCAATATATAGGTTACAAAAATAAACATACATACATACATATTCATATATATATATACATATACATATATATATTATTATATATATATACATATACATATATATAGTAAGCATAGAAAAAATTGTGGGAGGAGCCAACATTTATAGTTTATGAAACAGGTCACAAAAATAAAGAAATAAAAATAAATTTCAATTTCAATCTCAATTTATATTTATATTTATTTTTATTTCTTTATTCTTTTGTGACCTGTTTCATAAACTATAAATGTTGGCTCCTCCCACAATTTTTTCTATGCTTACTATATATATGTATATGTATATATATATATATATATATATATATATGTATATATATATATGAATATGTATGTATGTATGTTTATTTTTGTAACCTATATATTGCCTTGATCTGTCCTTTCACTCCAGTGTTCCTGAGGATGTCATTAGACGAAAGCGCTTGAGCACCCGTTTGTGTTTCTTTTTTCCTTCGTGGTTTTATCATCATATATATTATACACACTTTTTATAAAATTTATTTTAAATTAAATTTACAAAAGTAAAGTAATCTTGTTTTGAGGCCTTTTTTGTTGTTGCAGGTAGAATAACACCAATGGCTAATATGGAAGCGAGTAACACTCGTGAGGAAAAGGTCTCCGCTTTTTCCTCACGAGTGTAACTCACTCCCATATTATATATTTACTGGATATGCAGAAAATTCCATGAATGTTGGTTAATAACATAAGTTGCGTGCGTCAGTGGGCAGTATTCTGTTCAACCATAACGTTAAAATTAAAAATAAATATGTTTAAAAAAAAATTCGTCGACATGCAGCAAAAATTATAACAAAAATAGTAGTTTGTTGACTGTTAACTTTGAGTTGACTTTAAGGAATCCTTCACAAAGATACCGGAGAACGCTATATATATATATAATATATATATATATATCCGACAATCGATGGGGTGTCGGGGAAGGATGAAATTGCAAAGTTGTGGAAAAACCACTACTCTAACATTCTTAACAGTGTGAGTAGGGATAATCTTAAGATAGACTGCAGCGAAACGATTGTGGAGGGACAAGGGAAAACACTTTGATACCATTTTCTGAAGTAAAGAGGTTAATTAAAGAGTTGAAGACTGGTTCTGCGTCAGGGGTAGATGACTTATCGAATGAGCACTTAAAATATGCAAATGACATAGTATGTCTGCATATATCATTGCTCCTATCAGCCATGCTTGCTCATAGCTATATCCCTGCAGAGTTCGAGGGTATATATCTTGCCCCTGGTCAAAAATAAGTATGGAGACATTCTGTCCAGCAATAATTACAGGCCTATTGCTGTCGCTTCCTGCTTCTCGAAATTACTAGAAAAACTCTTGTTACTCCGATTAAATGATTTCCTATGGACATCTAATCAGTTTGGCTTTAAAAGGTCCCACTCAACTGACCTGTGTATCTATGTACTTAAAGAAACAATATCTAAATACATTGACAGTAATTCAACTATTTATAGCTGTTTCCTAGATATAAGTAAGGCATATGATAGGGTGAACCACAATATTTTATTTGCAAAACTAGAAGACAGGAAGGTTCCCATGTACATATTAAATTTATTGAAATTTTGGTATTCCCACCAATCTTTCACTGTTAGGTGGGGCAATGTACTATCCGAGTGTTTTGGCTCCTCTTGCGGGGTGAGACAAGGCTCCTTGCTCTCCCCTATGCTGTTTAATGTGTTTATGGACGGATTAATTGCTTCACTTAATGAGGCAACAGTGGGATGTTGTATAGATAACACAAGGATAAATAACTTAGTTTATGCAGATGATATGGTGTTAATAAGTCCCTCTGTTAAAGGAATTATAAAAAAGGTTCTGGCAGAACTCTAAATTTGCTGTACAATGGGTCTTTTAGACTCTTACATAAATTACCCCCGAAATGCTCAGCTTCGCAAATGTTTGCTACCCGCAATGTCCCGAGCTTCCCGGAGGTAACAAGACATGCTCAATACAGTCTAATGCAAAGAATTAAAAAATCAACCAACCCGATCATCCAAGCTATCCATGAGTCCTGCCATTTATCCTCTAAGCCAGGGGTCCCCAACCTTTTTGTGCCGAAGAGCACATTCAAGAGTACCGGTAGTGCGGCGGGCACCATTTACTTTTTCAAGGCAAATTCAAGGCAGTACGATGAACAAGGATGGGCTAACTAAGAATCTTAGAAAAATTATCAAAACGATAACTTAATTTATTTATAAAGAAATAATTATTTTCAAATAAATGAGCATCTGTTTCTGTAATTAACTACTAAAATTTAATAAAATGTTAAATATGTTACATATTTTAAATATTTAGTAACTAAATATTTAAAATATGTAACATACTTAATATTTTATTAAAAATTTAAATAAAAACTTATCAATCGTAGTCAGTCAGTGGCGGGCACACGCAAAAGGGTCGGCGGGCACCATGGTGCTCGCGGGCACAGGGTTGGGGACCCCTGCTCTAAGCTATGGACTTCTTGGTACGAAAACGTCTGTCTGTAGCTCCACTTAACTTCGACATTACAGTATTATCTCTAATCAGTTGTATATATTTCTATCCTTAGTATATGAACTGTCATTGTATTAATAATATTTGTCATATGGACTATAGTCTGCCAATAAACCTTTTCATTTTCATATATATATATATATATATATATATATGAGAGAGAGAGAGACCTCTTTGTTACGACTTAAAAGAATTAAAAAAAAAAAAATTGACCATAGACAGAAATAGTCGTGACTAAGAGTAATGCACAGTAAACATGCAGAAGTCTCTTCTTCCTTGAAAATACAAAGAAAAAGTCTGAAACAAATTGAGGGGAAATCACTTTGATCATGTTGTGTATTTGGGGAAGATAAAAAAAAAAAAAAAATCTCACAATAATCAAACGAATTGAGTTTCATGAACACGAGTTAATCAATTGATTTTTCAATTATGTTTTCAAAAATTCTCTCTCTCTCTCTCTCTCTCTCTCTCTCTCTCTCTCTCTCTCTCTCTCTCCTCTCTCTTCCCCATGAGCGACCCAGATATGACATAATATTGTAATATTACTGAAAAACTGAACACGTTATTAAATGACGTTTGAAAAATAAAGAAATTAAAATATTTTAAAAATATCATTCTAACATTATTAAAATGTTTGGATAATGTTTTGATGGAATATATTGATATAACATTTTAATGTTGTTATGGCAATTTTTTTTTATGCAGGAAGTAGGGAGCAACAAAAGCTCCCCCCCCCCTCATATAGAAGAAGAGGAGGAGCCAAACTCATGGTCCAGGGTTTTCAAGATGCCTGGACACTGCTCGTGAAAGATTGGAGGTCAGATATGTTTGTGATACTATTAATTTTGTTCAATATAAATGTTATAGAAACATCTTCAAAACATGCATGAGACGTCATCCTAACATTATGAAACGTTATAGAAATATTTTAACAACGTTATTGAAACATTATCCAAAAATGTTAATACAACGTTTCCCACACCATACATTTTCGCATTATTAAAACGTTAGAAACAACACTTTAAAACGGGTATCATCACATTTTTGTGTTGGTTGTTGAGGATTTTTAAAAAACTCTCTAAAAAAACTATTTAACCAAACCTGATTTAACTTAACCTGACCTTACAGCCCTGAAGCCGAGAAGGGCATAATAAGTGTTTCAGACGTAATTGTAAACCTGAAGGGTGGTTTCTGTTAAGTTATGTATTAAATAGCGAAGTAATCTAGCTGATCTAGCCTAACCAAACCAAACTAAGCCTTAACTAACCTAGCCTAACCAAACTAAGCCTTAACTAACCTAGCCTAACCTAACCAAGCCTTAACTAACCTAGCCTAATCATAACTAACCTAGCCTAACCTAACCTAGCCTAATCATAACTAACCTAACCTAACCAAGCCATAACTAACCTAGCCTAACCTAACCAAGCCTTAACTAACCTAGCCTAATCATAACTAACCTAGCCTAATCATAACCAACGTATCTTTTTATTTCGACAGTAAAAATGTTTCTTGATTGATTGTTTATATAAATTATTTAATGTTTCGAGGTACCAGAAGTATTACTTCACCCAAAAAATTACCCCACTACATCTGTGAATGATCACACACACTCGACCTCACTTATGCCTAGTTGCCTACATGAACATGCGCGCGCACACATTTATATATATATATATATATATATATATATATATATATATATATATATATATATATATATATATAATTTAGGGTGATTCAAAAAAATCAAAGTTTTTTTTTTTAATTGTTCAACCTGTATTTTTGTTCCCTATGACAAAAAAGTAGTGTATGCCAAATTTGGTGAATTTTAAATAAAATTTACTATGTGCTACCAGGCGTCAAAGTTTCCCTTTTTTTCAATTTATTTGTTTTTACAACTTATGAGTTTATGTTTAATTGTTTGAATTTCAGAATTTTTAATTAATGGTTTATATACTAGTTTGCTTTTAATTGATGTTTGGCACTCGTAATTTTGATACCAATTAATCGATTAATTATGGAAGCTAGGCCTAACTCACCATCACCTAGTTGCTCAGTTGGGAGAAGTTCTACGAGAAAAGAAACTGAAGTATGGCTAATTGGGCAGCCCTCTGCAGTACTAAAACATCCGTATTACCATCAGAGAAGGAAATGATGGCCCTCTTCATGCACTACAGAAATATTAAAAAGCGAGGCATTAGAGAATCATGCTACTCTACTGTGGATGATGTGCTAGCAGTTTGGAAAAAAACAGGAATCCCAGCAAAACAGAGTACATGTAGTAGATAAAATTCAAGGAATACTGAAGGAATGGCAGCTGCTTAAGAAAAACAAAGCAAACAAATTGAAAAGATCACAAAATTTAAATAATAAAGAAGAAAAATGGAAAGATAAACTGGAAAACTTATTTGACATTGCTCATGAGAATGCTATGCAGCTTATAAAAATAGAAGATGATAAGAAATTCTTGAAAATGCAACGTGAGAAAGGACGTCATGGAAAAATGGGTACCATTGATAAGGCTGTTGCAAAAAAGAGCAAAGAGCAGCAGAAAAGCAACAACATTATGAAAAGAGGAAAGCAGAAGAAGAGATCAAAAGAAAGAAGAATGAAGAGGCTGTCATACTCACCAGTACATAATCAGAAGCAGAGGAGAGTAAAAGTGATGAATCTGGTTTCTGTGCTGCACAACCTTCAACATGGAAAAGTAAGGTAGGCAAACGTAGAAAATTGTTTGATGATAAATTATTAGGAAGTCTTGATGTTGCAAAATTGAGTGACAGAAATGCGTCTCTAGTTTTAATGCCAACAATCAGACATCGCTTGAATGGGGCATCTGCGAACAAATAAAATGCGTGTGTT
Source organism: Bathynomus jamesi (assembly GCA_023014485.1). Classification (NCBI taxonomy): domain Eukaryota; kingdom Metazoa; phylum Arthropoda; class Malacostraca; order Isopoda; family Cirolanidae; genus Bathynomus; species Bathynomus jamesi. The sequence continues at coordinate 773,100 of JAJOZX010001652.1, forward strand.
TCGATACAACGGCAGCCAATACTGGTCCTAGAAATGGTGCAGCTATTCTTCTAGAACAAAAATTCGACAACGATTTATTGTGGCTGGCATGTCGACACCACATATTTGAAATTATGCTGGAAGCTGTTGTTTCAAAGTCTTTATCACCATCTTCTGGCCCAGATATAGTCCTTTTTAAGAAGTTCAGAGAAAAATGGTCAAGCATTAATAAGGAGGACTACGAAACAGTATTATCAGATCCAGATATCTATGAAAATATTCATGACATCAAAGATGACATAATTATATTTGCAGCAAATCAACTAGACACATTCCAACCAAGAGACGATTACCTAGAACTATTGCAGTTAACAATTATTTTTTTGGGAGGTGAACCAAAAGGTGGAGTCAAATTTAAACATCCAGCGGGACTTCATCGGGCTAGGTGGATGGCCAAAATTACATATTCATTAAAATTTTTTGTTCAAATCTCAGTTCAAAATTTCAGTAAAAGACAAAAAAGGACTAAAAGACATCTGTCTATTTGCTACTCGGTTCTATGTAAAGGCATGGTTTACAGCTCCTGTGCCATCTTGCGCTCCTCGTCAGATTTGGAATTATTACAGAATCTTGTAGTCTACAAACAAATAAATGACACAATTGCATTTGTTGCTATTAAAAAACTGTTAGGTCACCTCTGGTACCTATCAGAAGAACTGGTAGCGTTGACCTTTTATGATGATGAAGTGCTTACTGAAACAACAAACAAAATGGTAAAGGCCTTGCAAAATACAAAAGAAACTCTTCCTGCAAAACGGGCTTTTCTAGATCCTGCACTTATTCTAACGAAGAAATTAGAAGATTTTGTCACATCAAATACTCAAAGATTCTTTATAATAACAGAATTTAGTTCAAAATTTGTACTCAAAGATGCTAAAGAATGGCATAATAATGATGAGTTTAACTCCGCTAAGAAATCTATCAAACAGTGGAAAGTCGTGAATGATATAGCGGAAAGAGGAGTAAAATTAATGGATGAATATAATAAAATACTAACACACGACGAAGATCAAAAACAATTCTTGCTACAAGTAGTGAAAAACTACAGGGCTGTTTACCCTGATAGAAAAAAAGAAACATTGATGAAGTAAGGACAGCTAATGTCTCAAATATCATGCTAGTTTAATTATGCATGCTTGTGGTTATGGTAGGACCTACGGGGGAGCTTTCCACATTAAAAAAAAGCAATGCGCCTTGTACTGTGCCTCCTGGGTGGTGAGGAAAAATTTGACAATTTGAGTCGTTCTGTCAATTTTTAATTGCTGGTAGCAACCCTTAAAAATTAAAAATTTGCTAAAACATTTTAGGGTAGTTATTTTTATGCTGAAATGAACCATTTAAAGGGTTGAACACATTAAAATATAAAAAAAAATTTGTTACCCCCATATTTGAATCACCCTAAATTATATATATATATATATATATATATATATATATATACAGGGTGAGTCAAAAGTAGTGCCCGATTTCTGTTTTTTCGGCTGTCAGATTGTGCATCGATCACGAGGGAGGGCACTTTGAAAATTGCATGTAAAACAGCTTGGTACAGTTCCGTAATAATTTTCCCCCTAATAAATGGTTAGATAAACATGTCATTCATTTATTTCTACCTTCTTGTACACTGTAATACAAATGGCAAACAAACAATCAACTGACAGAAATCGGGCGCTACTTCTGACTCACCCTGTATATATATATATATATATATATTAGTAATCTGATAGTCATAATAATAGTAATAACAGCTATTTAACTAATTAAATAAGTTAATAATAAAATAAGTAAATAAATGATAAATAACTATTTACTGCTTGTCTGATTTGAAGCCAATCAACTTTAAGGTTTAAAGATACTCTAAGTAAAGAGGAGGTGAATAAGAATTGAGTGAACCGCGCGACAGATTCCGAATCGTTTTCATTCTCAACGCATCCCTCTCCTTTCTCATTTATCGCCTAAAATTGGAATTATTGAAGTGAGAATCCCGGAGGGAGGGAAGCAATTTCTTGATTGCCAGTCCGTTTTCACTCTGACCTGACCAGGAGTTAATGAAACGCGTGTAGACTGGCTTTGATAGTGAGTTAGCGACCTCGTACAGTGTATTACTCTTAAGTTATAAAGGAATATACGTTGATTCAACCTTAATAGTACGTATGGTATATCTATAAAGAAAACCACTCTGGTGTTATAGGAATACTCCAACTGACGTTGACGGTATCCCGAGGTATCTCGATCCAATGTTTATATTTGCGATAACTAAAGCAAATGGTTGGAACGAGATTGAGATTATTGGGAACTGGCAGTTCCGAACAAGCAAGTTTGGGGACCCTTTGCTTCTCAATACCCCCGCCCCCCCACACCAATAAAAAATAAAAACAAACAAAAACAAACATGAATTTTGATGTAAATTTTTTTATTTTTTTTCACAATTACTAGAACAAAATCAAAACTTACATAACTAAAGCATGTTTGGTACGGGCGAAGATAAACCGTCACAGCGAAGGAAAAATGACGTCACATCAATACTTGTGCCAAGAAATAACTCAAATAACACGAATTTCTAAAGGACGTAACGACTTTTTTGACAGTTTTGGCAATACTGAATTTCTAAAAAAATGTTAAAAAAAATTTTCTCTGCTTTTTGAAGGTCCCTCTTTAACCCCATTTTCCCATGCCTCAACCTGGCCCTGGGGACTGGGGCCAGTATGGCCCTATGGGAGTAACGTCGTTTGAATTTCACCCTTTGGGATCTCCCCTTCTACGATTTCACTTTCGAGTAAGAACTCTTCAAATAATTCAAACGAATAATTTTAATAATATCGAACGAGCAAACTGTCTCCGCCTTCCCCCTGAATAACGTTCCCCTTCCCCCGTCTTTACCCTTCGATCCCCTTCCCTGACCCCTAACTCTAAATATTCTCCTCTCCCAAAATAAATAAATAAAAAAACTCGTTTTTTAACTAACATTTCAGTCCGATTTTCTCGTCATTTCGTGTATTCTGTTCCCAACTTGAAATTAAGGCGAGAAAAAATTTTTTTTTTGACTGCGCGCGCGCACGAACACACACACACACACACACACACACACACACTTGTCCGCATCTCCCTATGACCGTGTTATCTACTTTTCTAAATCCATATATCTAAGAAACTAGTTAACCAAACGTAATTTAACCTAATCAGACCTTAGTAAAATCGAACTGAGAAGGACGTGATAAGTGTTTCAGATGGAACTAAGGGGTCGAAGGTTGTTTTCTAAGTCATTAAATAGTGAGGTACACGGTAATCTAGCCTAATCTAGCCTAACCTAACCTAACCAAACCTAACTTAATCAGGACTAACATATCTTTTTTCCGACGATAAGAATGTTTCTCGATTTTTTAGGTATAATTTTTTAATGTTCTGAGGTATCAAAAGTGTTACCTCACAAAAAAATTACTGCACGACATCTGTGAATTATTAAATACTCGACCTCACTTATGACTAGTTGCCCATTTCTCCCCCACATTACACACACACATACACACACACACACATATATATATATATATATATATAATTAAACCATAAACATTGTTCACTGAATGTATACACTGTAATGTACATCAAACTTTTACTCCGTATTACGTCATCACCACTTAAAATAACGATGGATATTCCGTTGACCCGCATCAACGAGAGGAAAGGACCCGACACATATAATAGTGCCAAAATGACTGTCATGCCTTATGGCATCATTTGAAAGAAAGCATTGAGCATTCATATCGATGTAGGCATTCATCCATCAATGTCAATGATTTGCTAATCTTCTAAACAGATTTACAAGTGTTTTACAATTATATATATATATATATATATATATATATATATATATATGATGAAAATAACCACGAATGAAAAAGGAAACAGAATGGTGCTCAAGCGCTTTCGTCTAATGACATCCTCAGGAACAAGTATTATTCAAATATTATTCATTATCTTAAATATTATTTTCGTGTTACTTTTGTGAAATAATTTTCATATACATATATATATTATATATATATTATATATATATATATATATATATATATATATATATATATATATATTATAAAGAGTAAATAAGTAACAAAGAATGAAAGCAGAATTACATTTAGTTATTAAATTACGTTGACATAATTTAACCGCAAGACTAAGAATCTATCTATAAGGTTTTAGTTAATTAGATTCCAGGGGACCGAATACGATAGTGGGGAACTTATGGAAAGAAGGCCAAGATCTGTGTCGCGCCCAAATTGGCAGTTCTTTGAGTAATTGCACCCTTACGGCTATCCGAACGCCTCACAGAACAAGGGGGTTGTATACATTGTTCATTACGGATATTCAAGTAATCAAAAGCTATGGAAAGAAAATGTATCTATCACATGCATCCTGCGCGTTCAGCTTCTGCTCAGATTTTACCCTCATGGGATCTTATTCAGTGAGCAGTGTATACAGTAGTAGTATGGGGGTAAATATGCCGAGTGGGATGATGGGTGGTATTTAAAAATAAACTTTTTTAATCACTTTAGTTTATTGTTAGAAAATCTATCTTCTCTCTTTTGGATGGACAAAAATAACCGTGACTGACGTTACCTGACTCTGACATGAGAAAAATCTTGATGATGATTAATGAATTTGGTCTGCAAACCATAAGCTTGTCTTGTTGAATAGTATGTAATCTATGAATTCATATTTTAGCCTTTGAAAATGTCTGAAGTGAACGGGCGACGCTGGAAAGAGATTTTCTCTCCCTGCGTGGTAGCACAACACCGCGAAGTATGAACGATTCAGTATATCATTTGCCGCATAAACACCTTTCACAGCGGGAGACCCAAGCTGAAACTATGCGACATTCAAAGAATTGGCAGACCGCATACACATGACAGACACCCAAATACAGAAAACACGTTCACACACTTTCCTGCCTTATTAATAGACTAGATAAGTATTTTGTAGAAATACTGTACATAATTTCCTAATGAACAAAAACTAAAAAACAATATTGCATGGCATAGATTATTAGGTGATGTAAAGTTGCTCTTTTTACCGTCCCTATTTCTTTTTTTTTCTCTTTCTTCGCTTGGGTGGTTGGGTGCATGTGAAGCTGAGGGCATGGTGTGAAAACTCCGAATTCCTTTCTCAATTCATGTGATGGCTTTGCGCATACATGAGTGTAGACATGGGGAGTTGCTTAATTCTTTTGGGGCTAGCCTGGAGTGGGTCATGGGGTCTTCGTTGGTCCGATAGCTTGGTAAATAGAGCTATAAATATTTTGTATAAAATCAAAACATATGTTCGAGGTTTTTATGACTATACCAAGTAGTTAATATACGATTAGCAGAAATATATTATTATGTTAGTTTATACAACGATGCTCTCTAGTGTATGATTTCTACGTGTGCATAACGTAATTGTCGAGTTAGTTTATATATTCTCCTCTTTCCTGTAAAATTTCATTGGCTACCTTACCAGGTCAAGGTACAGTATTTTCTTCAACCTTTTTCCGTACCCGCCTCTGGCTGGGAGGGAGCGAGGGGTGGGGACAGAGCTTTATGCTTTCCTATCCAGTTTTCTACTACTACTACTAGAATAAATAATTAGAAAATGCACTAGTTTAATTAACAGGAACTTCTCCGAGTAGACTGAAAGGTCTTTGAGGCTTCCTCTTGTCCTTGTAACTCCTTGTAACCCTCAGAACTTGGCATCATGAAATAAAAAAATAGATCTTTAAGTAAGTCTTGTCCATAAGATATGACTTGAAAGTGCGTTTGAACACGCATTAACAGCATTAAGTTGCCACAAATGACCACAGTAATTCTTTTGTTGATGTTTGCTGTATGGTGTTCGCATATTCACATATTACAGCGTCACAGCCTAACAAAGATCCTAAGATCCACTCTAGGCTAGCCCAAGAAAGAAGTAGAGAAAATAAAAACAAAATAGAAAAAGCAAATGAAAATATTGTTGATCAAATAAAAATGTTCGTGTTTGGCAGGTTTTAAGGTTTTACCTTAACTTTTAATTAACAATGTTCGTCAAAAATGTGGAAAGAAAACTCGGTAATTTAGATTCGAAAACAAGGAAAAGCATGTCGATTGTTTTTATATAAAACGTGCTCATAACATGTTCACAAAACTGTGCTAAAGACACAAATGTCAATATACAAACAACACAATAAGTGAAGGGGGGAAGCTGAAAATATTATATAATATATATACATATATATAATATATATATTATATATATATATATATTATATATATATATATATATATCAACGTAAAGAACGACGCTCTTATAGGAGAATATTCCGCGCAAGATGAGGAGGGAGAACGAAACAGATGAAAAAATGAGGTAACCACCTCATCTGTTTCGTTCTCCCTCCTCATCTTGCGCGGAATATTCTCCTATACAAGCGTCGTTCTTTACGTTAATTATACTGCGTGTTTGCAGTTCAAATATATATATATATATATATATATATATATATATACATATATGTGTGTGTGTGTGTGTGTGTGTGTGTGTGTGTGTTACAGGGAACCTTTGTAACTAGGGATTTCCCTAAAATATTCAGGGATTTCATGTATGGTTAAGTCGTTATGCAACAAGGGGTAGGGGTTAGCCCCCCAGTTGCATAAAAGGGGATGAGGGGTTCGGGGGGAGAGGGAGAATGACCTCCCCCCAAAGTGGTAGGGGTAACCCTAACGTGCCCTCGCCGTAGGCGAGTTTGCGAAGCAGCCCGTAGGGTAGGGAGCCGAAGGCTCTGCTTGTAATAATGAAAAAAAAGGAAGGAAAGAGCAAAAGAAATAAAGAATGGAAGAGAGGAATGGCTTCCCAAAATAATTTAATTAGTTATTCGGAGGTTTTGACTCCTGAGAATTCCAGCTCTTACAAACACACACATAAAAATAAAAAAGTAAAAAAAATGTCTGTCATTTGAGAACTCCCAGTGCTGTGATACCAGACCGGACCAGCGCCTCCTACATTTACGATCAAAAGGGAACATCACCAACCCCAACCAACTCCTCTTATAACCCCCCCCCCCTTGGTAGGCTTATTCGGAGATTTTAACTCCCGAGCGTTCTCACATTGTATTTTATTGACAGTTTGTATTATTAATATTTGTCATGTAGACTAATGATCTGCCAATAGACATTTTCAGTTTTGTGTGTACACACACACACACACACACACACACACACACACACACACACACAGTATGTGTCTAAATCCCCAAGTAGCACCACTTTTTTACCTATTAACTCCTATTTTGAAATCGGTCGAACTTTCTTGTATGGGACACTTTTTTGAGGTTATGTTAAGTTATGTTAAGTTAACCTAACATGACCTAACCTAAAACAATTCACTGGGTGTGTAAAAGCCTGAGGTAGCATGTAGTAGTAGTAGTAATTTGATTTAGAGTTTTTGAATTAAGACCCTGACGCGGGTGAAATTCAAAAATATAATAATTGTATTCGGTAAAAAACCGCTTTCTTTGAACTTTTGGATCACCTGAAGATCAGGGCCCCCAGCCTTATAAGGCTAACTAACGAAAATATCACGACTTAACCTAACCAATCGTTAGGTCAACTGTACGCCCTTGACGATTGGTTAGGTTAAGTCGTGATATTTTCGTTAGTTAGCCTTATAAGACTAACTAAAGAAGGCTGGGGGCCCTGATCTTCAGGTGATCCGAACTTTTTAATGGACTACCCCCAACGCACACCTTAACAGAAGCGTAAGTAATTAAAAAAAATTTAAATACAGCAAATATGACCCCGTAGGGGCTAATGGGTAAAATATGAGCAGGATGAAAACTAATGCAAAAGTTGGGGCGAAATGGGCATTAATGACAATATACCCAAACACACACTTAATTGTTACAAGGAAACCAAAGTTTATATAATAAAACATTAAAACCATCCTAAATTCGAACATTTATAATTCAGAAAACTTTCAACACCTCAGCTGTCATCTTAGTCAAAGAATTACATAAAAATAAAGAAAAGGTGAAATTACTCGTAAAATTAGAAATAAAATCTTAGACTCAAAAATTCTAAAACCATTGAAGAAACGAACGTTTGAATTGAATTGAACTGAACAACTTTTATTGATGAAACAAATGCACATTATTTATTTTATTTAATTTGGCCTTTAACCATTTGAAGCCGAAATTTTTTTGTAGGTTTAAGTTACGAATGCGTGTATTTGAAACGCTACCAATTTGTACCAGTCGTCCTTAAAGGGTTAAGCTTCAAGCTTTACTGGGCTCTTAATTAAAAATAAAATAGGCATTAGTAATATATAAATCATGAATAAGAATTATTGGATCACCTGAAGATCAGGGTCCCCAGCCTTCTTTAGTTAGCCTTATAAGGCTACCTAACGAAAATATCACGACCTAACCTAACCAATCGTTAGGTCAACTGTACGCCCTTGACGATTGGTTAGGTTAGGTCGTGATATTTTCGTTAGTTAGCTTTATAAAGCTAACTGAAGAAGGCTTAAATTATTATAACTAGTACAATTCCCGCCGCTTCGCTGGCGGTTAGACAGGCTAAACTACAAAAAAAGAACCCAGCCGTGAAAATTTTGAGCTTCACATTGTGTCAACATTTCTGAATCTGGTATCTCCCAAAACCTCCTCATCCCCATTCATACAACTTGGGGCTAACCCCCTCCCCATTACCCCACCCCTCCCCCATTACCCCCACCCCACCCTTCCCCCATTGATAAACTACAGAAAAGAACACAGTCATGAAAATCTTGAGCTTCACATTGCCGCCCGTAATACAATTTCTGAATTTTTTTTACAATTTCTGAATTTTTTTCTCACAATTTTTTCTCACAATTTCTGAAAGTGTGACGGACGGACGGACAGACAGACGGACAGCTCTCTTATTGTACAGTTCCCGTCACTTCGCTGACGGTTAGACAGGCTAAACTACAAAAAAAGAACCCAGCCGTGAAAATTTTGAGCTTCACATTGTGTCAACATTTCTGAATCTGGTATCTCCCAAAACCTCCTCACCCCCATTCATACAACTTGGGGCTAACCCCCTCCCCCATTACCCCCACCCCTCCCCATTACCCCACCCATCCCCCATTACCCCCACCCTTCCCCCAACCCGCACCCTTCCCCCCACACCACCCTTCCTCCCCCCCACCCTTCCCCCGTTGCTTAACTACAGAAAAGAACACAGTCATGAAAATCTTGAGCTTCACATTGCCGCCCGTAATACAATTTCTGAATTTTTTTTACAATTTCTGAATTTTTTTCTCACAATTTTTCTCACAATTTCTGAAAGTGTGACGGACAGACAGATGGACAGACGGACAGACAGACGGACAGCTCTCTTATTATAATATATAATAGATTATTATTATTGTCATAGATATAAAACAAATTCTTGTGCGCGAGAAGCTAAATTATTCACAAATTACTGTAAATTATTAAAATAAAAGCAAAAAATCTCGCCCGTAAGGCCAGAATATTTTGGCTCGTTCCTGCGCAAAACTGTTATTATACCCTTCGGGCAATACATATTTACTGTGCAGTCATAGTACTAATATGTGTTAGTATTATAATCCAGAATATTGTTCAGGAAACATATATCTTATTCTTGACAAAGAAGAATTGAATAACTTTTATTAATAAAAAATAAATACATTTGGTTTTACAATTTACAATGACATAAATAATTGTGAAGCTGGACTATTTATTTTATTTATTTGGACCATAAGCTTTAGGCTTTACTGGGCTAGAATGTGACGTGAATGTAAAAATTCCCAATATTATTCCAAGTGATGGCTTCCTTTTTCTCGCCATGTTCAATCCCCAAGATCTTCGATGGATTAAGCTTTCGGGACATTCCCAAATTTTATTTGGACGTTTTCCAGTTTATGTACCGTTTTCTACAGTACATTACATACAGCATAGTAAACATCCTGTGCCCAAGTGACGAAAGTTATAATGTGGGTTAGGTTAGGTTAGGTTAGGTTATCAAGAACTCATTTTTGATCACTCATTTTTGATCTGAAAAGAAGCAAAAATAAATTATATGAAAAACGGTACACAAACTGGAAAAGGTCCTTTTATTTTGACACAATAGTCAAGCAATAAAATGAAATTAAAATTATGTTAAGGAAATTTTAGGCGAGTTACAGTTTAACATTTACAATTAGCTCACGAATAACTTAAATTTTAAATGCAGCTTCACAGGTTTTGCTGAAAGTTCACGAAGCACTTACATTTCAAATACAACTTGTCACATTGTTTTGTTACCTATCATGGCTTCCGATGCGTAGCTCAAAAATTTTGATGGCTACATTCTTTTCTAAATTTATTGACCAACTTCATTTTCTTCATTCTACGAAAGTGTATGTAAAAGGAGTGTGGTCGACTTGGTTTACTCGTAGACTTTAATGATAGGGAAGGCCACCGGTCAACGCTTCTATAAAATTTTATATTTTTCTAATAGTCAGAAAAGTCAGCAAATCAACAAATTCACGAAAGAAATTAACCATCAAAATTTCGAGTTTCACATCCCAAGACCAATGGGTCAAAATCTTGAAATTTAAGTGCCTTCGCCTTTTCCTCACGAGTGTAACTCGCTTCCATATTAGCAATTGCGTGTTATTCTACCTGCACCAAAAAAAAAAGGTCCCAGAACAAGACATCAATTTAAACATTTGTTGTAGTTCTAATGTAATTCTTCTTCCGCAGCTTATTATCCCATCTTTACATGGGGTCGCTGTTTTTGGTTCGTCTTCTCCACTCTCCTCTGTCGTATACCACGTCTTCCTCCAAGTCCTTCTCCCTGATGTCCGCCACCACACAGTCCCTCCTCTCGTCTTCGGTCTTCCTCTTCTTCTCCGTCCCGGCAACTCCATCTCCAGCACTCTGCGCCCCCACATACTCCTCCTCTCTTCTCCTGACGTGTCCATACCACCTCAGCCTGGCCTCCTGCACCTTCTTAGATGCTTCACTGTTCCCCTTATATGCTCATTTCTGACCCTATCCCTCCTCGTCACTCCACACATCCATCTCAACACCTTCATTTCAGCCACATCGATTTTTCTTTCATTGCTCTTCTTCATTGGCACAGTTTCCATTCCATACAACATTGCCGGCCTCACCACTGTTTTGAATACCTTTCCCTTCAGTTTCACTGGGACCCTCTTATCACAGAGCACCCCTGATACGTAGTTCTAATGTAATACTTTTGTAAATTTAATTTAAAATAATTATGAGACCGGACTTATGGGATACCCTGTAAATATATGTTTAACTTCACACTGAACTCGTGAACTTCGTTATTTTGAAATAACCCGCAAGAAAAAAATGAAGCATCCTCTCCAAGCACTTTCGAATTTATTTCAACTCCTCTTCAGAAAAACTGAAAATACAGACTCGTCCTCCGGGCTTATTATATACATGCTTTACCAGAACCATGTGAAGGATCTACTCAAGGATCTAATCTCTCGTATTATTGAAGGGTGTCGGGGAAACTGACTTTACGCTGGTTACAAATAAAGTTGGAAATACAATCATCAACTTCATACGTACCGGAATAACATCAAAATTATTAATATGCTTAATATACGCTGCTTCAATTATATTTCTTTCAACATTATTATTATTTGTGACCAAATCACTTCAATTATTCCAGTCAATTACGTGATTTTTTATTATTATTATTACGTACATGAACAAAGATGATGCGAGATTCATTATAAGCTGTGCGCATACGATATTTATGCTGTTTCTAGGTGCCAGAGATTTGCCTGTTTGACCGATATGTACTAAATTTATAATTAATGGTCTAGCCTAGGGACATTCGCATGGGTATTACGATTGAATAAACTGTTGGCGGAATTATTGTAAGTAAACACATTAATTTCCACGCTTCAAAGCGTGCGAGTTGAGGTGAATGAAATGTTTATGATATGGTAACACGATACATTCTTAAATTCTTTCTTTTCTTTGTTTGTAAAAAGGTTTCTTTATTTTATTCAAAGTTTTTTAGGAATTAATTATGATGACAATTGTTCCAACGTAAAACAAGTTGTTAAATTTACCATCTAAATATTCTGGGCTAACAAACAAACAAACTATGAACGCGCACCCTTGTTTTACTATATTAGTGCGGTACTGGTCACAAATCCTTGTAGTGGGGTACTTAATCTAACAACTTTTCCCTTACACAATTCAGCCAAACAACCAACCCTAATTTAGCTTAGCCTAACCTACCCTAACTTAACCTTAACTAATCTAACAGAACCAAAGTTACCTTACTAGTGAGTTTAAATTAGTGGGATAGCGGTATAATCACTCGTTAATCAGCACCCTATAAGTCTGATCTAGTAATCCATAAGTATAGTAAAACCAACCTACACACAGCGATGATAGATTTTATACAGAATGACCCTCGTGTGTGTGTGTACAGTATATATATATATATATATATAAATCTGGAAAAGCTTTTATAATGCGAAAGAAAAGACTGAATGTCGAAAACCGTATTCATATCTTTTAATATGTAAAATAGTTAAGAGTGAATCGTATATGCCTCATAATGTGCATAATTTGCTCTATTATCTTATCAAACACGAAAAGAGTGATATTATAGTTATCTGTTGAATGCTGAAAGCCAGCAGCCTTAATGGTTTCCTCTATTATTAGGAATATATATATATATATATATATATATATATATATATATATATATATATATATATATATATATATATATATATATATATATATATATATGTATGTGGTGCTGTCATGGTAGACCCAGATTAGGACCAGTATACATGAATATGTGTAGAAGTCGGGGTCAGTATAAGGCGGCCACAAGGCGATGTAAACAGGAAGAAGAGTCTATTCGAGCATCAAAGCCTGTGAAGCTCGCATAAATAACGATAATAACAAATTTTGGAAATTTGTTAAGAATCAAACGGGTGTCAAAAATGTCCTCCCTCCGACAATCGATGGGGTGTCGGGGGAGGATGAAATTGCAAAGCTGTAGAAAAACCACTACTCTAACATTCTTAACAGTGTAAGTAGGGATAATCTTAAGATAGATTGCAGCGAAACGATTGTGGGAGGGACAAGGAAAAATACTTTGATATCATTTTCTGAAGTAAAGAGGTTAATTAAAGAGTTAAAGACTGGTGCTGCGTCAGGGGTCGATGACTTATCGAATGAGCAATTAAAATATGCAAATGGCGTAGTATATCTCCATATATTATTGTTCCTATCAGCCATGCTTGCTCATAGCTATATCCCTGCAGAGTTCATGAGGGTATATATCTTGCACCTGGTCAAAAATAAGTATGGAGACATTCTGTCCAGCAATAATTACAGGCCTATTGCTGTCGCTTCCTGCTTCTCGAAATTACTAGAAAAACTATTGTTACTCCGATTGAATGGTTTCCTATGGACATCTAATCAGTTTGGCTTTAACCCTTTAATGACGGATGGTACCTTAAGGTCCACCAGAAATAATATAAATTGTACTACAATGCCTCGTTTCTATAAATGTTTCTACATGTTTATATATAGATGTCATTTAGTTGTTGAGAAAGGAACCCAAAGTGTGTATCATTTCAGTGACTAGTTACTAAAATATTAGTTTTGAATAACAATAAAACCTATACGTTCTGGTAACAAGAGTGACCGCATATGCTGCGGACTAGTCCTTAAAGGGTTAAAAGGTCCCACTCAACTGACCTGTGTATCTATGTACTTAAGAAACAATATCTAAATACATTGACAGTAATTCAACTATTTATAGCTGTTTTCCTTGAAATAAGTAAGGCATATGATAGGGTGAACCACAATATTTTATTTGCAAAACTAGAAGACAGGAAGGTTCCCATGTACATATTAAATTTATTGAAATTTTGGTATTCCCACCAATCTTTCACTGTTAGGTGGGGCAATGTACTATCCGAGTGTTTTGGCTCCTCTTGCAGGGTGAGACAAGGCTCCTTGCTCTCCCCTATGCTGTTTAATGTGTATATTGACGGATTAATTGCTTCACTTAATGAGGTAACAGTGGGATGTTGTATAGATAACACAAGGATAAATAACTTAGTTTATGCCGATGATATGGTGTTAATAAGTCCCTCTGTTAAAGGTCTGGATCGGCTACTAAACGTCTGCGAAGTGTATTCGCAGAAACATGATATTCTTTTTAATGTTACAAAAACTAAGGTTATACAATTTCATCCTAAAAGCTGTAATCAGCCAGCTGATATAAGGTTTAAAATGAATGGTACAAGAGTTTAAGTATTTGGGTCAAACTATTACCAGCTCCTTGAGTGATGACTCGGATATAAGAAAACAATCTCGAAGCCTGTGTGCTAAAGCGAATATGACCATAAGGAACTTTCGATTCTGTACAAGTGAAGCTAAAGACACACTTTCGTAGTTTCCGCAATAATATATACGGACAACAACTCTGGGTGAATTATAAAAAAGGTTCTGGCAGAACCCTAAATTTGCTGTACAACAGGTCTTTTTGACTCTTACATAAATTACCCCCGAGATGCTCAGCTTCGCAAATGTTTGCTACCCGCAATGTCTCGAGCTTCCCAGAGGTAACAAGACATGCTCAACACAGTCTAATGCAAAGAATTAAAAAATCAACCAACCCGATCATCCAAGCTATCCATGAGTCCTGCCATTTATCCTCTAAGCTATGGACTTCTTGGTACGAAAACGTCTGTCATTAGTTCCACTTAACTTCGACATTACAGTATTATTTCTAATCAATTGTATATATTTCTATCCTTAGTATATGAACTGTCATTGTATTAATAATATTTGTCATATGGACTATAGTCTGCCAATAAACCTTTTCATTTTCATTTTCATATATATATATATATAATATTTAGGAGAAATCCAATGACAAGGAGGAATGTAAATGCCATGAAAAGTCTTCTTTAATGCGCAACGTTTCGAGCAATACGCTCATCATCAGGCTAGATAATAACAATATGAAATTAGAATCAATAAATAAATGTGAACAAGACAAAATAATTTCTATAAAACCTATTCATTAAAAGCAAATTTTAAAAAGACTAAAAGAAGAGGGTTAAATTCAAAGTTATAAAAATTACATATAAAATTACAAGAAATTTAAAAAGCTATTTTTAAATTACATATAGTAAATTTGAAATTAGTACACTGGAATAATTAACACTAAAACAATGGAATAATTAACACTACGAACCTTTCAATGCTGGTTCCGAGGCACGAGTAATTTAAAACAAAACAAAACAGGAAACAAACTATGGGAACATAGTATTAAATGCAAAACTGATGTCACTTTAGATAATTTTAAAATTCTCGGTTGTAATTCTTGTCCTAACTCACTTAGAATTTTGGAATCTCTTTATATTAAAACATTGACCCCTTCTCTAAACGTGGATTCCTCAGCTGTCCCTCTAAATTTTTTATAATCCCCCTCCCCAACTCCCCTCCCCTCTCCCCCCTCCCCAATTTTTTATAATCCCCCCTCCCCAACTTATAACTCTCCAACCGCCCAACCCATAGTTTGTTTCCTGTTTTGTTTTGTTTTAAATTACTCGTGCCTCGGAACCAGCATTGAAAGGTTCGTAGTGTTAATTATTCCATTGTTTTAGTGTTAATTATTCCAGTGTACTAATTTCAAATTTACTATATGTAATTTAAAAATAGCTTTTTAAATTTCTTGTAATTTTATATGTAATTTTTATAACTTTGAATTTAACCCTCTTCTTTTAGTCTTTTTAAAATTTGCTTTTAATGAATAGGTTTTATAGAAATTATTTTGTCTTGTTCACATTTATTTATTGATTCTAATTTCATATTGTTATTATCTAGCCTGATGATGAGCGTATTGCTCGAAACGTTGCGCATTAAAGAAGACTTTTCATGGCATTTACATTCCTCCTTGTCATTGGATTTCTCTTAAATATTAAATTGAAGCTTTGTAGAAGCAACCCGCATGACTATATATATATATATATATATATATATATATATATATATATAAAATCACGCAAATGAGGTGGGATCCTGAAACGTCGTTCAAGACCATCATAAGGTTTGTACAGTATGTGATCAATAAATGTTAAGTTTGAAGACAATATTATAACCATTTCAGCTTTACAACTTTTTTTACAGCTTTACTTGTAAAGTCGATCGATCGAACCTATATATAAAACGTTGACACTTGACTTCAAGTATAAAATATGTAAACGCGTATTCAAAGTATTAAATATATAGTATGTGCTAAGAAAATCGATTACAGTTTAAAGTAAATACATATCGGTTGAAAGCTGTAAAATAGAAATAATGGTTACTGTACGTTCAGTTACATAAAACTATACCGTTTGAAGTAACAAAGAAAATTAGTCGACCAACCTACTGTAACATGATGATGCTCCGTAATTTTATGATGAATTCTTAAAGCTGCATTATTCTGGCTTACGTGTACAGTAAATTAAAGGGTTCTAGAAGCAAAAATCTATAATTTTAAACAAACATTAAAGATTTTACGACATTTTTCCCCTTTATTAAAAAATCTGATACGATCATTACGTGACTCAAATCGGGTGTTTGACTATGATTTGTTACGAGAAAAACAGACGTAATATATCTAGAGAATATTTCTTGTTAACATAATGGTATAACCCATTAAACGTATTGTAATGTTGTACTCGTCCATTTGTTGCGAATTAAATTAAAATTACAAGAAATAAATGTTTAATTTTACTTAATTATTGTTAAGTTAAATTATCCAAATTGGATCTTTTCCGTTTGACTGCCGCCATTGAAACATAATTAAACTTTTTGTATTCTTTATAAGGCTAACTAACAAAATATCACGACCTAACCTAACCAATCGTCAAGGTTGTACAGTTGACCTAACGATTGGTTAGGTTAGGTCGTGATATTTTCGTTAGTTAGCCTTATAAGGCTAAGTAAAGAAGGCTGGGGGCACTCACCTCTTATGTTTCAATGGCGGCAGTCAAACGGAAAAGATCCGTTAAATGGTGCTACTGTAGTATGCGGTCTACCTACGATTGGTTAGGTTTAATCATGATATTTTCGTTAAAGCTAACGAAAATATCATGACTAAACCTAACCAATCGTCAAGGGCGATTGACAATGGGATGTAAACAAACAATTAGTAAACAAGATAAGAAGCTATAATTAAAAGGTAGACCGCCGAATCGTAGGTAGACCGCATACTACAGTAGCACCCGTTAAATTTTATAAAAATTACAATAGTTTCAAATAATATTTTTTTTCTATCTAAATGAAAGGATTGAGTTTATTAAAGGTATTTTCGTACGATTTATATTGTCATCCGTTTCAAAGGCAACTGAACCAAACTCGCTACGAAAAGAAAAAAAATCGAAGTAAATAATTTCAAATAAATGACGGACGATTAACTATAGAATAAAAATAACGATAATAATAAAAAATAAAATAGAGATTAGTTTATTTTTAAAAGGTTACGTATTTGAGTTAAATATTAACTTCTTTAATATTTAACCAGTTAATTCTAAATTAAATTCAGTACAAATATAACGAGTTAAATTTAACATTTTAGGTAAATGTGATAGTTGCGAATATGAATATTGAAAGATTAATAATATTAAATGTTAATTTAGCAAAATGAATTATTAACGGATGTTAAATATATTAAATAATTAATTTGAACAAATTGAGGATAATCTTCGAAGTAAATTTCGTTTCAATAGCGAAGGTAAACAGTTAAAATCTTACTTATGAATTTTACATTCAGTCGTAAACCTATTTATTAACTAAATATATTAAGTTAATTAGTAAATAATATGATTAATAAGATTAATTAATATGATTATTAATAATAATAAAAATTGTAAGTTTATCTGAGGAGAGTTTGTAGTTTAAATATTAATAATCAACTGAATTCTGAAATTGTATTTTTTTTAATGTTAAATGTGAATTTAACTATACAATAACATTCAAAATTAAGAGAAAATATGATGAATTTTAGCAAGACTGAATATAAATTGAATATTAATATAATATTGCATGAATCTGATCCTGATTCAAATTTAATTGTAAAGTGCCAAATTGTAAAGTAACAGAACTTTTAGACTCTATACGGAGTTAGACAAATTTAGGCACTTACTCCTTTTCCCCCTGCAATTTCTTTTTTCCCGGTTAGGTCAACTGTACGCCCTTGACAATTGGTTAGGTTAAGTCATGATATTTTCGTGGAAATTCTGCATTTCTGCGTGAAATATTTTAACGAAATATCATGACTTAACCTAACTAATTGTCAAGGGCGTACAGTTGACCTAACCGGGAAAAAAGAAATTGTGGGGGGCGGGAGAAAGGAATAAATGCCCAAATTCAAACTGTCTGTTAGTAAACAGATCTTAAAAAGGTTGGTTAGCTGAGTTTTTTATTTTATTGTTATTGGAGGGGAAAAATTCCCGACACACACAATTAACTTATCATGGTTAAATTTCTCATGCACTGAGCTCTTTATACAGGGTGGCCGTAAGTTTCCATACATAGGAAAAATTAAACGTTTGTTTTTATGTTTCAGATACCCTAAGAATATGCGTTTGACGTAAGATCTTGTTTACTGATGAAGCAAATTTTTACGTCAATGGAGAGGTTAATCGGCAAAACATACGTTATTGGAGTAATGCTAACCCTAACTGGCTGAGTCCGACGAAGATGCAAGGTGCCGGTAAAGTGATGGTGTGGGCCGGATATGGGGTGACAGAATTATTGGACCAATTTTTTTTGTCAGTGGAAATCTTAATGCCGAAAGGTATCTTAACATGTTGCAAGAAGAGATTTTCCCATCCCTGCTAAACGAGGAAGGTAACTTCCCAGTTTACTTCCAGCAAGATGGAGCTCCACCTCATTATGGTCTTCACGTGCGTCGGTATTTGGATCAGCAGTAGTTTCCGGATGCTTGGATTGGTCGGCGTGGTCCTGTGGAGTGGCCTCCCAGATCCCCAGATCTCACCCCCCTTGATTTCTATCTTTGGGGGCACTTGAAGGCCATGGTGTATCAGGAAAAGATACGAGACATAAATCATCTAAAGGAACGTATCACCAACGCCATTACAAGCATAACGTCAACTGTGCTAATGCGTGTTCATCAACAGTGGGGAACACGATATGAAATGTGTTTTCAAAACAATGGCAACCATGTAGAGCATATTATATAAATAAAAATGGTTGTCCATAAAAAAATGTTTATTTTTCCTATGTATGGAAACTTACGGCCCACCCTGTATATATATATATATATATATATATATATATATATATATATATATTTCTCCGTCACGTGACTTTTGATGTTAGGAAGGATGTTAAATAACCCCAAACATAATTATTCTCGGCACGTTCCTCATTCCAAATTCCTTCCTTCCTGAATACGGTTTGTTGTTCCTTACACGACTCCACTTCATGTAACAACATTTCACACTGAAAATGCATTCCTCGAGACTAAATGACATGTTGACTGTTATCTGTGACAGGAAGCTCGTTTACCATGTTACGAGTATTTTGATTTTGTAAGATATTGAGGATATTATTGAACGTTCTTCCGAAGTTTCATAAGTTTCATGCGTGATTGGAGCTCAGTTTATGGAAAATTTCATCGTGACAGGCTCATTGTCTAGCACGTTGCCTAAAGTTTAACGAGTTTTGCTCATAAAAGAACCTCCTGTCGTATCAGCTCTAAGTATTCTGCAAAAGATAAGGAAAATTATTGAAGGAAAAATAGTACCTTCGGAGGAGTGGTTCTCAAAGTACTGGTTGCGACCCAGTATTATTGGGTCGCCAAATATTAATCACTGGGTTATTAAGTTCTTCAGAGAATTTATGAAAGAATAGATTAAGTAAATCAATTCACTTAAATACTAAATTACAGTAGAAGCGACGTCAGTCTTTCAAGGAGAGAGAATTCGTTAATTAAATATAATTAAAAACTGAATTAAAATTTAACCTAATTTTTTTTATTTACTGTACGTGTTAGTGCATTTGGATCACCTGAAGATCAGGGCCCCCAGCCTTTTTTAGTTAGCCTTATAAGTCTAACGAAAATATCACGACCTAACCTAACCAATCTTTAGGTCAACTTTTTTCCCTTGACGATTGGTTAGGTTAGGCCGCGATATTTTCGTTAGTTAGCCTTATAAAGCTAACTAAAGAAGGTTGGGGGCCCTGATCTTCAGGTGATCCGTGCATTTAAAGCGTTATTCAAGTATCTTCGATGTCTAGTTATTATTCGAAATGAAGTGGTTAAAGCTACCATGTATGGATCCTTTATCGTGATTTTATGAAAATATGAATCGGAGGATCTATTGTTTCTTTCAGCGGGTCGCGCGAAAAAGTTTGAAAAACTGCTTTAGAGAATAAATAGATCTTCAGTTTTATATAAAATTTTATAAAGGTTAATTTCAACACAAAGAAATCGTTTCAGAAATAAAAGTACTTTATAAATTTAATGCTCGTTTCCATTTGTTTTAGCAGGTTTATGGCAGGGTCGTAAGAGCCGAAAACGACTGATAAAAAACCATGACTGGCTAATATCACCCGATGAAAGCTCTTCTGATTCCCGTCATATGCGTTTCGCATAAAATCTGAGTTATATCACACTTAAATTTTGAACAACAGTTCTCATATATATATAATATATATATATATATATATATATATATATATATATATATATATATAATATATATATATATATCCACAGAGCGTCCCAAACAAATGTATACACACTTTAAATACTTATAAAGGCAGTGTTTATTAAAATACATTTCATTTTCAAAATGTAATAGAATCTACAGACATTATTTAATTGTTTTGTCAACGCCTGTTTTCAAACTGACGTCCGTTCTGGTCCAGGCACTGCTGATAACGCGAAGCAATGGAATCGCAAACATCACGAAACATTTCGTTTGGTATTTGTGTGCATTCTCGTTCAATGGCTGCTCTCAATTCAGCGACTGTTGCAGGTTTTATAGCGTAGACTTTGTCTTTTAAGTATCCCCATAAAAAAAAGTCTAGTGGTGTGAGGTCTGGTGAACGCGGAGGGTATTCTACGAAACCCCTTCGTCCAATCCACATCCACATCGTGCCAAGTACCACTCGCAATACTCCACTCTTCGGTCCGGATCATCATCATCTTCATTAATAGCATGGACTAATCTTGGAATGTAACTTTTCCATTGACAGCGCTTCAAAATGCGTTGGACAGACGATTCTGAAATTCCTACCTCACGACTCGCTTGCCGCACAGATTTTCTTGGACTTTGGTGATACGTTTCCAGTACTCTTTCTTGCTTTGTGGAGCTTGTCGATGTCCGTGGTCTTCCGGAACGCTTCTTGTGGACATTCTGAACAGTTCCATCGGCTTCAAACTTATCTCTAATTCGAGTGATGGTAAGTCGCGTTGGTGGATCTGTTTGAAACTCCCTCCTAAACTGTTTTTGCACTTCAACTGCGTTTTCACACTTCCAGTAGCATTTTAGAATGAATTTCCTTTGTTCAAAGCTTAGTCTGAGTGCCATTATTAATTCTAATGGGTTTAACTTGGAAAGAAAGAAACATCAATTGAGCTATCAGCTGTTAAAGTGTGTATACATTTTTTTGGGACGCCCTGTATATATATATATATATATATATATATATATATATATATATATATATACAGGGTGTCCCATAAGTCCAGCATCATAGGAGAAATTCATATTTTTCTATTTATACAGGCCATAATGTCTGTGAGCAAGGAAGAACGAATCCAGATAATTCTACTCATAGGAAATCGGAGTCAAAGAGAGGCCGCTGCTGAATTTAACAGACTGCATCCAGACCGCGAGCCAATAACACAGAGTTGTGTTAGCAGACTTGTTGCAAAGTTTAAGGAAACAGGATCCATAGAAGATAAACCACGCAGTGGACCTTCAAGGAGGTCCACTGACGATGATACACGACTGCTATCCTGGCTCATTTTAACAGAAGTCCCAATAAGTCTCTTCGGCGATTGTCCGCCGAGACAGGAGTGTCGAAAAGTAGCATCCATCGCATTCTTCAGGCTCACAAATGGCATCCATATAAACTTCAGATCCTCCAGAAATTAAGCGATGATGATCCCGACCGGCGGATGGAATTTTATGAATGGGCTACGGAACAATAGCACGTTCTGTAAATAAAAGCTTTTGTTTTGCCTTTTTTTATTATTTTTCCTATGATGCCGGACTTATGGGACACTCTGTATATATATATATATATATATATATATATATATATATATATATATATATATATTATATATATATATATATATATATATACCTGTGAATTTAAAAAGCTTTTATTCATGTAACAGTCTTTTGATGTTTGTCATTGTTTTTCTCTATCGCTAACAAGGCATTCATAAAAATATTTTCTATAACACATTCAGGTGTAGCCTCTTTGTTTCTTGTGATTCTCTAGAAATTAAAACAACTTTCGTAACCCACGTTTCATCTTTCAAAACTGTGTTTTATTTCACATAAAATAATTTTGGTCTGTGAATGCAGCGAACGTTATGTAGTCTCGTTTAGGTCATTGTGGTTTGTATTTCGACCGAATGTATTTAGAGGCGGATTTCAGTATTACACTTTTAATTAAAAGATTAAAATTTTTCTTGAAATGGCGTCAAGGAATATTGTATTCTATTTTTACTGTCGAAAGCATTCTTTGTAAATGGAGAGTAGGCAGTGTTACGTTAGGTAAAGTCGGGTCAGGTTAGGTAAATTTAGAGTAAGTTGGGTAAATTCGGGCTAAATTACGTAGGTTACATTAGATTAAATTTGGGTAAGTTAGATTAGATAACTTTATATTTCGTCGCCTTTGATAGTGGAATTCGAAACACTTTCGTCGAGAAATTTTGCGTTCGAAATTTTTTTTCGACGTTTCGAAAATTTGTCTCGTTAGTCTCTGAAGTCTCGTCTTTCAAAAGATCACGGCATCAGGCCAACCGTCCGTCTGTTGCGTTTTGCGTGATCGCGTAAACTCTCTCCTTAAGTAAAGTGTATTAAATATTTGATTTACCATTCTAGTTTTTTAATTTTTTGAAAGATTATGCAGTGGATGGGGTGGCACACGAATTATTTTAAAAATCGAGGATGACACACTTTTTACAGCTTAAGTTTTTATGTCAGATTTTGAGACTGTTTGTTTGTGTGTGATGGAGGCCTTATTTGCGTATTGTTGTGTGTGTTTGGGTTTGTTTGCATAGTACAGTTTATTCGTGTATAGTTTGACAAATATTGTCTGACAGCTAAGTTACTGTCCTAGTTACTCTTGCGATACATTTTAAGCTTGTTGTTATATGTTTTTATAGTAAAATATTAAACTCGCTCGGAAAATTATCACAGTTACGCTCTAACACAGAGCTTTCCAAACTGTGTGTCGCGACACATTAGTTTTTTGTATTTTGAAAATTTTGATTTTTCTATCAACAAAATCGGCTACAAGATAAACCACCTACTGACAAATTAATTATCTGATATTTGATAAAAAAAATTAATTAATGTGTCGTGAAAATTGTTATGCTTAAATACAGGGTGGGCCGTAAGTTTCCATACATAGGAAAAATAAACATTTTTTTTATGGACAACCATTTTTATTTATATAATATGCTCTACATGGTTGCCATTGTTTTGAAAACACATTTCAATACGTGTTCCCCACTGTTGATGAACACGCATTAGCACAGTTGACGTTATGCTTGTAATGGCGTTGGTGATACGTTCCTTTAGATGATTTATGTCTCGTATCTTTTCCTGATACACCATGGCCTTCAAGTGCCCCCAAAGATAGAAATCAAGGGGGTGAGATCTGGGGATCTGGGAGGCCACTCCACAGGACCACGCCGACCAATCCAAGCATCCGGAAACTGCTGCTGATCCAAATACCGACGCACGTGAAGACCATAATGAGGTGGAGCTCCATCTTGCTGGAAGTAAACTGGGAAGTTACCTTCCTCGTTTAGCAGGGATGGGAAAATCTCTTCTTGCAACATGTTAAGATACCTTTCGGCATTAAGATTTCCACTGACAAAAATTGGTCCAATAATTCTGTCACCCCATATCCCGGCCCACACCATCACTTTACCGGCACCTTGCATCTTCGTCGGACTCAGCCAGTTAGGGTTAGCATTACTCCAATAACGTATGTTTTGCCGATTAACCTCTCCATTGACGTAAAAATTTGCTTCATCAGTAAACAAGATCTTACGTCAAACGCATATTCTTAGGGTATCTGAAACATAAAAACAAACGTTTAATTTTTCCTATGTATGGAAACTTACGGCCCACCCTGTAGTTTGTCGCCAACGTTAAAAGTTTGGAAAGCTCTGCTCTAACACTTAATAAACTAATGAGAATTAAAGATATTTTAAAGAATCTTAATGATAAAAATGATAAAAAGCTTTACTTTTTAACCAGAGGAAGTACGGTACATATTTTATTTTAACCGTAAATGAGTTTTAGCTTCAATGTTTTGGCAAGATTTCGCGGGTGAAGTATTTTGAGGAGTAAAGAACTTTCAAACAGTTTTTATCGTGTGGAAGCCAAAAGTATGTACAGCTATGGAAAGAAATTGGCCGAAGAAATAAAGTAATTGGAAAAATATTGAATATTTAAAAAAATTCACCAAGAATTTATAATTTGTTGAAAAAATAATCTTGTATAAGAAAAGTATAATGAAAATAATAGCTTCAAAATTCATTTACACCACACTTAGGTCGTGTAGACGTGTATCCAATTACGCATTAGAAGACAGTGGAAAATAAAGAATAGCATTCTTTTTTTTTAAGGAATATTTTTGTTTATTATATACAGGAAGTCATCATTTCATCGTTGCATTATTTCTCATTGAGTGCCAAAGCCACTATGCCCAGAGACCTGATTTTAAAAATTTACAGTTTTCATTGCCATTTTTCCCACTGGAATTGCTTAGATAAGGAAGCACTGATCCAGAGCCACCTCCAGCTGGCCAGCACTCACCAATTTAAGAATTTCCACGAAAGTGTACAATTGTGCGAAAAAGTGAACCCTGTCCACTAATGCATATTTAATCATGTTTCTATGGTTGAAATACAATTTCTCGAAAAATACACATTTAACGTTAATAGTAGGCCTACTTAATGTAACTTCATCTAACGAAGGAGTTTACTAAAGGTAACATAGGAAAACGGGTAAACCAACGTTTTCGAAACACGGTACGTGCGCAAATGTAAATAAACCTTTTAAATCAATACCCGATAGTCCCTCCCTCTGCTGCAGTAACAGCAGGAAGAAGTTTCCTGTAATCACGAACTTAGACTTTGACATCGCGTTCGAGGGATTTTTGACCACTCTTCTCTGCAGAATCCTTTCACCTGCGTAATGTTTGATGGTTTTCTGACATGTACGGCTCGCTTCGTCTCTCCAAAGCATCTCGATCGGAATGAGGTCGAAACTTTGGCTCGGCCACTCAGGGACACGATATTTCTTTTTCATTGGGCCAATATTGGTTGAATTACTTGGGTGTATTGTGTTGTATCTAGCTCGGTCAAGATGCAGATCACGAACAGATGGAGCGACAATTTCTTCCAAGATTCGCTGCTACTGTATCCAATTCATTTTTCCATTGATGACGGCGAGTCTGTCAGTCCCTGAAGCAACAAAGTAGCTTCAAACCTTACGGCTTTACCAAAATGAGGTTTGAAATGTAAAGGAAACTAATTACAAAGGTGACCAATCATATTAAAATAATATAACTACGTTCATACTAGGAATGTTACCTTATACAGAATTAAATATGTAAGCAAAGCATCTTCATTCGACAAATTTATGACGATATGTAGGCCTATATATTTCACTTACTTTAGCGCGGCCTCCTTTTCTAAGTGTGTGCGATTATACATGCGTAAACTGTAAACTATTTTCGAATGGCAGATTAGTGTTGCCAGATATTCAGAAGATTTGTCATATGTAGGTACAAAACAGTCTTCAGCCACCCCAATACAAATTGAATGCAATGGATGGGTTCACTTATTTTTTCGTACAACTGTACAGTACATCAAGAAAATGATTTCCCCCTTTTTGCGAGAAAGCTTTATCATATATTTATACTACATCCTTCGCCAAGGAATTAATTAAAATAAGGGAACATTGGTCCAGAGACACCTCCCGCTGGTCAGCACCCCACAGTGTAAGAATTCCCCCGACAATGTACATATGAGTATTTTTTTTTTTTACAAAATTCTATTGCATACAATTTAAAACTAAAATTCTACTCTAGCTCTACGTTTTACGTAAATCCTACTCGCATTTTTTTATCAATGAACCCCTCGAGTAGCGCATTACCTATTTCATTCAAGTGGACGCCATGCCATCTTGATTGAACAGATCCGCCGAGTTAAAATCTGACCCAAACGTTAACGAATTGTACCCCTTGAAAGACGCACATTGCTTCTAATTTTGTATTAAAGTAAATTGCTTTACTTAACAGTCTATTACTTTCATAAATTCTCTGAAGAACCCCAGAAATTAGAACATTATTCGATTTATCCTTCAAAGATTTAATCAAACCTCGATATTTAGGTAACAAATTTTCTGTACCACTCCTGAAATTATACAAATCGTTCCCTCCAACCTGAGAAATTAAAAGCGAAATTTAGTTTCTTACTTTAAATTCTTTACAGGGGCGGATCCAGACCGATCTGACCGATGCATGTGCATCGGTCGGTCTGGATCCGCCCCTGTTATTTGTCTATCTATCTATTCTATCTATTTCGTTATCTATGATTCCGAATGAGTCAATGGGTTTTGACAATTCAAACGAAAACTCGACGACGTTTTTGGCTTAGCACCGTTTCTGCCATCGATTGTGTTATTTCTATTCGAGTAAAATTTAGCGGCACTTTTAGTTACCTTTGCATCAGTTTTTTGTACGTTATTGGCAGACATGTCAACTCTCACGAATTTTAAGTCTATCTCACAGTCTCATTAATAATAATAATAATAATAATAATGATGATGATGATAATAATAAAATCGGGGGAGAATGTCTCAAACTCCCTTATGTGGGATATGTTTCCAGTTATCAAAATCAGGCACATTGAGAAATCTTACGGATTTTCATACTTCAAGGTTGACGTCTCTGCATCCGGAAGTAATTTAATACGATCGTTTAATTTACCCACAAAATTCGAAGAATTAAACTCTGTTGCCTTTAAATTATCATCAACACCCGAAACGTTTCTGCTAATTACCGTAAGATCTTTTTGTACGTCTGCTTAAATTTTTTTAATTACATTATTATTCAATTTAAAATAATTTCTTTCATGAAATTTTTTAAAAATTGCCTTCTTTAACTCCTGAAACGTATCATCAATATATACTATAGCTTTAAAATACAAAACTTACAAACACTATTCCCGTTTATACGTTCGTCTACATCTACATCGCGAGTAAAGTTGAAATGGATACTTGTAAAGGCATTTTAACACTAAATTGAAAAATAAATATTCCTCACAAGATTTTGCTACTAGAAAATATGGAACACCATTTGTGCCTAAAAAAAAATTGTATATGGAAATGCGTAAAATGTCAATAAAGAATCCCCAAATATCTTTGAAAATATACAGAATCAAACAAAAGTTCTGACTAGCACATCTTTTCAGTATTATGCGAGAGAGGGAAAGAGGGCTACCTTCATTTTATGATTGGGGTCAGAATGAACGGGTCATTATATACAATTAGTCAGGCTTCTTTATTTTTTTTTTACTGGTCACATTATGAATTCTTGAGAGATTTTGAAACTTTAAGCTTTTCCTTTAGATTTTATTTCCTCGGTGAACTCGTTTTACCAACACTGTAACCTTTTAGTGTCAGTATCGTATATTTTTCGTATTGGAAATCGTATCACACTTTAAAAATGTAGCAAAACAGCACTTTATTTTCAAAGGGTTATTGGGAAAATTCAATTTTTTCGAGGAATTGATAAGGGAAGAAATTTCATTTGAAAAAAAAAGTGGGGTACGTCGTGCTCACGTCGCAACACCTCTTCCCATTAGAGCTTCGAAGTTAAACAACGTTGGATCTATTTAGCAGTTGGACGGGTAACCGTTCTCCACATTCGGATGAAGTATCGATCCTTAGATGGTTCGTATTCCACTTATAACTGTATGTTGGTCCCCTTCGTCACGCGACCTTTGCCGTTCCGAGGCAGGTAAAACAATATGAAGCATTATTTTTATTCCTTTAAAATGTATTTGAAGAGAAAGTAAAATAAAGGGGACTCGTCACCTCACCTTGAGTACAACGTTCGAAATTGGACTTTCTTCTGATTGAGACTTTCGTACTACAGCCTTTGGAAGTAAAAGAAAACTATTCTAATGAAAAGCCAATTGAAATTTTTTTTTTTTTTAATTTCCTCGAAAAATCTTCCCCAATGATCTAATTTTTTTTGCATTTTTTTGGCGAAATTATAATTTTTAAAAAGAAATTAAATATTTTGTTTTTATATGCATGACTAAATAATGAAAGATGATTGACATGTTTAGTTTACACCACTACATCAAGGAAATGCGAGTGCACACACACACACACACACACACACACACACACACACACACACACACATTATCATTGGCATTTCGGCTATATTCTTAAAGGCATATTAGTGCCAGCCACGCAGGCACTATAATTCACCGATCCAGAACATTTTACTCGTTGATCAGTGCCATTAATTAGTATTAGTCAGTGCCATGGATAAATAGTCTGATTTCTTATGAAGACGTGCAGTGTGTCTTACTTGAGGAACATGTTGATTCCCGTCATCTCCAACGATCTGCTGATGCCCTTCCACGATTTTGCCATGCTGAACTTCTGTCTGGCGGTCAGGGGCAGCCTCGGATCGAGGGCATCGGGGGGAGGGGGTTCCGGTACGTGGGGCTCTTTGCGTTTCTTTTCACCCCCTTGCCCCCTCCTGCGAAGGAGTTTTGCCATCTTGCTCCCCATTCCCCGAGGGAAAGACCCCTTGGAGGGGTCACGCCAATAACCCTTCGAATAAAGTATTTTTTACTTTCATTACGAAAGGTTGTTTTCGATTTCGCAAATTCGATTTTCGCCACTCTTTTATTTACAACTTACTCTATTCAACTATTAAACATTAATCATAAATATAAGTTCTTTAATCAGTACCCACTCCTGCGTGGTACTCGCACTTTATATTTCCTCCTTATCTCAGGTGCGAGCTTTAAGAAGCTTCAATCACGACTATGGAGAGAACATCGAGCTTACAGACTGCACGTGAAGTACCTTCCACGACTGCTGAGCGAACACTGAGTGACGACGCGTAGATATGACTCTCATTTCATATCCACGGGAACCAGTGGAAAGTAAGGTAAGGTTTTATGAGTGATGGATAGATAGATAGACAGTCATGCCGTGGCACTCCATGACAATTTTTCTTCCAATTTCCAATGAAAAAAAAAATTGAAAAACTGCTTTTGAACGTGAGCTTGGAAAAAGTTGAAATTTTCTACTTTTCGATATGAGCAAATTTTAGTTCTAAATATACTAATAAATATTTACTTTACATATTGGAAAAAGCCTCTTTATCTGTAAAGCTATATTTGAATTTATTTATCTTTTTTATCTCTTTATTGACAATAAAATTTCGTTATATGTCTTTACAACAATAATAAGAGCCCCTAAACTGGATATGGAGACGATCATGAGACACGGGAGAAATACCGGGCATCCTGAAGAGCGCGAACATAGTCTCAATATATAAGGGAGGAGATCGATC
The DNA here is from genome assembly GCA_023014485.1 of Bathynomus jamesi. Taxonomy (NCBI): domain Eukaryota; kingdom Metazoa; phylum Arthropoda; class Malacostraca; order Isopoda; family Cirolanidae; genus Bathynomus; species Bathynomus jamesi. Next base: position 803,044 of record JAJOZX010001652.1, read on the forward strand.
CGAGGCCAAAAACTATAGGCCAGTATCGCTTACATCTCATCTCACTAAAATATTTGAAAGAATAGTTGGACAGAAAATCTATGACTTTTTGGAAACTCAGAAAAAATTCAATGATAACCAACACGGGTTTCGGTCAGGCAGATCATGCCTATCACAACTAATGGAACACCACAACAACATTATTGATTCACTTGAAAGTAATGAAAACTATGATGTACTATACACAGACTTTGCTAAAGCGTTCGACAAGTGTAACCACGGAATCATAATACATAAACTGAAATATATGGGAATAACAGGAAAAGTAGGGAAATGGATATATAATTTCCTTAGTGAGCGGCGGCAAGTCGTTACAGTACAAGGAGTATCTTCATCAGAATCAGAGGTCCTCAGCTCGGTACCACAAGGAACAGTATTAGCTCCACTACTCTTCATAATCATGCTAACTGACATAGATGAGGACGTTACCAGAGACAGCACAGTAACATCCTTTGCGGATGACACAGAGATTAGTAGAAAAATAAGAAACCCAGAAGACATAAGATCTCTACAAACCGACATAAACAGAATCTACAAGTGGACGGAAGACAACAGTATGAAGTTTAACACCGATAAATTTCAGCTATTACGGTACGGAAAAAGAGAAGACCTAAAATCCATGGAATATTATACCCCAAATGGACAGGAAATTCAGAGAAATTCCAGAGCAAAAGATTTAGGGGTTGTAATGACAGATGATGCGAAATTTGAAACACAAAATAAGATAGCAGTAAACAGAGCAAAGAGAATAACGGGTCAGATATTGAGAACCTTTAAACGAAGGGATAGGAATGTAATGATTCCTCAATTGAAAACCCTGATAATACCCAAATTGGAATACTGCTCAGTCCTAACATCCCCATATAAAAAAGAAGACATTAGACAGCTGGAGGGGATCCAAAGAAGCTTCACAGCAAAGATCAATGGGTGCAAAGAACTAAATTACTGGGAAAGGTTACGAGAACTAGACCTATATTCACTGGAAAGGAAAAGAGAGAGATACACCATTATTTACACTTGGAAAATAATGGAGAAACTAGTCCCTAATCTTACTCTGAATCCCATAATTCCCCAAACAACGGTGGAACGTAGAAGCGGTAGATTGTGTCGTATTCCCAAATTGAAGGCGAGACCGGGAACATCCTTAACCCTGAAAGAAAACTGTTTTGTAGTGAGAGGACCGAAACTGTTTAATCAGTTGCCCAAAGATCTAAGAAACACGAAGGGAGTTGCAGTGGAAATCTTCAAAAGACTAGACGCCTGGCTCAGAACAATCCCCGATGAGCCGGGCGTACCTGGCTATAAGGTTGTAAGGTAAGGTGTATATATATATATATATATATAGGGTGAACCAAATGGGTGGACAGTAAATGATAACGTTTATTTTGAGAATACATATTTAATTTTTTGTATACTATAATACAAAATAAAATTTAAATAAATTTAGTTATAATATTTAATATAATAAAACACAAACACCATAGTTATAATGAACACCATAGTTATAATATAATATAACACAAACCGTATTCAACCTACTGTCCACCTACTTTTGGTTCACCGTGTATATATATATATATATATATAGGATGTCCGAAAAATCAGGAGAACTTTGCTTTTACAATATATATATATATATATATATATATATATATATGCACATGCAATGCAAATATATGCGCCTCGGTGATGTAGTGATTATCGTCGCTGACTACGAATCCATCGGGCCCGGGATGGAGATCCGGTGACAGTAGCCGGCGCGCAGCAAAACCCAGCTGTTCATCCTTCCACACAATAAAGAAATTGGTTGGTAGATAAACGGGTGCCCTGTGTAGCCTAGGGATTAAGACTCTGGGCTGCTGGTGGGGCGTGGTTCGGATTCCACGTTAAACTGTAGGTCTAAGGTGGAGTGACAAGCTTGACCTTCGTCAGAATGAACAATTCTGGCGGAAGCAAAACCAAGGTTAACTAAGGTATATGTATATAAGGATAAAAAGAATGCTCAACGCCCAATTTAACATTATGAAGATTTAGTATCAGATTTTTTCGGAAGTCAAACTTCCATTAAAAACAATAACACAATCTTTCTTTAAGTTTAATAAAGGAGCTAATACTAAAATTGTTGATAAATATAAATTTAAAATCAATTTGTGCAATTTGTGGGTAAAACTGATTGAGCGTTTTAAGTCTTTTTCAATCCTTAGGCTGATGTAGTCGTAAAAGGGCATCGATATCCATCTTTTGTCTTTTTGAACAGTGGGAACGGGGAGCTGGGGTTTAAAATGATAATTTAAATAATTTCGAATATGCTTCATAATTAGGTCTTTTGGGTAAGAATCTCAGAATGAAAAATAAAATAATTGGAGCAAACCTTGAAAGCACGGTCAATAAGGATTTTAAAACCGTTAATAACAAGGACACATTAATACCTTGTACACTTCGGGCTCGGCTCCTGGTATTATGTATGATTTAGCTAAAGTACATAAACCTACTGTCCCTGTCCGTCCCATCTTAGCCGCCTTTACTAGTCACTGCTTAGTCCCTTGGTCCCTTTACTAGTCCCTTGCTTTCTGAACTGACAACTAACAATTTTACCATTTTAAATTCTTTTAACTTTGTTCAAGAGATTACTAAAATTCCTAATGCTGATAAGCTGTTTATGACTATTTTCGATGTAGAGTCCTTGTTTACGAATATCCCGGTACAGGAAGCCATTGATATCTGTTCGAATACTTTATTTTCTAATAGCAACTCCAAAGTGGACCTATTCAATGAAAACGATTTTGCTTCATTAATCAATTTGGCCGTAAAAGAGACTGTCTTCATGTTTGATAATAGACTCTATAAACAAACAGATGGCGAAGTCACGGGTTCTCCTTTGGGCTCTACTTTTGCAAACACATTTCTTTGTTTTCATGAAGCTCGCTGGCTTATAACTGTCCCACTTCCTTTAAACTTGTTTTTCACCGTTGATATGTGGATGACACCTTTTTGTTATTCCAGCACCCTTCTCTTGTTGACAAATTCCTGGTTTATCTAAATTCTAAACATCCCAGCATTAAATTCACTAAACAAGTGGAGCAGAATTCCCAGTTAGCTTTCATGGATGTCAGTATTCATAGAACCAATAATAATTTTAAAACTTCCCTATATCGTAAGGAAACTTTCACCGGTCCAGTTACACTTTTTTTAAGTAACGTCCCTTTTGGCTTTAAAGTTCACTCTATTAAAATCCTTATTGACCGTGCTTTCAAGGTTTGCTCTGATTATTTTTCTTTTCATTCTGAGATGTTTTTTAATTGATTATTTGAACTCTAATTCTTACCCAAAGGACCTAATTATGAAGCATATTCGAAACTGTTTAAATTATCATTTAAATTATCATTTCCCACTATTCAAAAAGACAAAAGATGGATATCGATGCCTAAGGATCAGCCGAAGGATTGAAAAAGACTTAAGACGTTGCTCACTCAGTTTTACCCACAAATTGATTTTAAATTTATATTTATCAACAATTTTAGTAATAGCTCCTTTTTCAAACTTAAAGAAAGATTGCCTGATGCCTCGTCTCCAACTTAGTGTACATTTTTAATTCTGGTTGTAACGCCACATATGTTGGCAGCTCTTTCCGCCAACTTAAAGTACGGGTCGATGAGCATCGTGGCATTAGTTAGCCCTGTTCAAAAATCAACTTTTTCTTATTTTCATAGGTTTCTGTACTTTTTCCCATGCTTTTTGACCTGAAAAGGCCGAAAATCACAACCATTTTGACCTAGATTGTTGGGAAGCATTGCCGCATGGAGCTTTAAGTTTTCTGCCTTGAAATCGGCCAAAAGCACCAGTTCCGGGGTCCCTTGAATCATGTTTTGCACTATAACTTTTTATCTAAACAAGATAGAGCAACAAAATAGGCACCAAATTAAAGTGTTTTTAATCCTCTTTCTAACTTATACAATTATGATAGTCTTGGAACAAGAAATGGCACATTGGTACATACAAAGATTTCAGAAATATCACAAAATTCGTTTTCTCACACTCAAGGCAGACAAGGCGCCTTATTCATGACACAAATTTGAGATTAACATTTTGTCACAAGTCTAATCGATCAAGAAGTGAAAGCATTACATGATGATTAATTTCATAATGACATTTACACAGTCAGTTGTTGAGAGTTTGTTTCTTGAAGCTGTCAAAGCGGCGTCTGTTGAACTCCACAGCTTGAAGGAGATAGTCCCTTTGCTTGGCATCTGTTGTTATGACATTTGCAAAGTCGCTCATCATCTTGACACCACGTTCAGCAATGTCATTCACCGCTTTCAGATTCTTAACATAGTCCAACGCTTTTCTGTAGTCCTCATTCTGTGGCCAAGACGTGACAGGTTCCAGAAGCCACTCGGATCCAATGTTCAGTGTGTCCAGCAGGAAATGTGATTCTGGGCCAATGAGATCAACCAGGGTGGTCTTAGCTGTGACTCTCTGGAATAGAGGCTTTCCTGTTCTGAAGCTGTCTGGCTTCTCAGTGGCATGTAACTGGGCAGCAATGTCGTGCTTCAATGTGTCACTCAATCTACTGCTGAACAGGGCAAATGGCACGACTTCCTGCGTCAGGTACCATTTGTGGTTTTCTATCTTATTAAGTACTGCATCAGCAAGCTCTGGGTCAGTTTTCTTGTACTTCAACATGTCCTGGATTAGACTTAGATCATTCACGGGAGCATCTGCAGCAGACATTGACATCATCCATACAGGAGTGTAGAACAGCGCAAGGAAGGTGTTGAGTCTTTCCAGCTTTGATACAGTCTTCGTCGTACTCAAGTTGATCTGCAAACATCAGCATTTTCATGGAGTACAGGTTTCTGGCCATCCATCTGGCCTGATGAATGGCGCCTGGTCGACTCCAGTGAATACCTCGAGGAGGCGTTCCTCCAAGAACAATGACTGTCAGTTCAGCCATTTCCCTGTAGTCGGCTCTTGGAAGCCTTTCTGCTGTTAGAATGTCTTGGAGTATTTCTTCACTGTTCTTCTTCTTTTCCTTCAGCCATTTGCTGTTGATAGCCAGCATCTTTGGGTTTTCCTTGGACAAGTCCGTCCAAACATCCTTCAGATGCTCAAACCAGGGATTATCTGGCCCCTTCACCTTCCCAAACAGCTTCTCCCAAACTGCTCCTACTAGGATTTCCAGGATGTGATGTCGACAGGCCAGATAAAACACCTTTTTGTTCAGCATTTTCTCTAGCAGTTTGGCAGCTCCTCTGTGAACTCCACTGTTACTGGATGTAGTGTCAAAAAAGGGCAGTAACATTATCCGTAAGTTCCCATGTCTCCAGTAAATCCATTGAAGCCTCAGCCTGAGCTGTGCCAGAAGAATTGTCGATGACAGGTACTCCCAATAACTTTCCTTCAGTGTATGAAGGTGGACCAGACACTAGCACAGCTAAAGTCTCTGAGGTACTTCCAGGTTCACTGCCCAAGACATCTTTGAGCAACTTTCCATCCCAGTGTAAGGCAGCGTACTGTGGGGGGTTTTCACAAAACTTGGACATGTGACTCTGGCTGATATTATACCTGGACAGCATTCTGTTGCGACGTGTTGTTGAGGTTGAGATGACGAGGTTATCCAGATCAGCCCCTCCAGCTTTCAAGGTGGCAGAAACCATGGCAGTAACTTGATTGTCTGATAAACCAAGACGATCAGCTGTATTGCAGATGACATCGCATTCCATGACCTTCCTTGGGAACGTCAAAGTCACACTAGTCACAGTCTTGATGGTGAGAACATCCAGGACGAGGCTGATGGTAATCCATGTCCTCTGTGTTAGCGTCGTTGTCAGTTGAGTCACCCCAGGTAATGTCATCCACATGAACAACTGCCTCTTGTTCTGCTGCAGCTGTAAAATAGTACAACATGTTAAGACAGTAATTGTTAAGTACATGCTAAATATCGCAATGGAGTAAAACTTAAAACTTTTTGTAACGTTCAAAGTAATTAGTTTTACCTTGTTCTTGTCTATGCTGCAGTCTTTCATTCCTCGCTGCTTGCTGCAGGGATCTTGTCTCAAAAATCTTGTCATGACCAGACATATGACCTTTCCTCTCAGTCTTTTGGTCTTCGTAGAACCTGATATCCTCATCTTTCTTCTCTCTGGATAACAGTCTGTTGTTCTGTATTTCCTGGATTGCATCTGGAGCTCCTATATCGAACAGGCTGTCTAATTCCAGCACAAATGCTCCTCTTTTTCCTCCAGGGTTACTTGCTCTTCCTTTGCTTTTCACCAGAGCACGATGTTTCTCATGTAGTTTCATGAAGAGCTTCATTGCGTTGTACTTGGTCATTGTCTTGATCCTAGCCATCTGCCAGAATGGGATGATAGATTCAACTGTTTCATATGCAAGGTCTTGAACCATGGGCCCCCTGCATTTTCCGGTAAATTCTGAAGATTAAGGAAATACTGGAACGCCTGTCTGTTGGTGGGAAGCTGGGAACCACTGATAAAAGCTGAAGGGTATCCAACCAGGAAAGTTTCAGTGAGAGATCTGGTAGATGGCCCAGTTGACACCTGCCTGTGGACAGTACGTGGAGGTTCTGAGATATCAACTGTGCGCCCACGGAGCTCCCTCAGCTCCTTGCTTAATGCCATTGTGAAGTTGTAACTTGTAGATGGTTTTCTAGATTCTGATTGAGTTTCTGTTGTTTCCTGAAAAATGATAGATAATTATTATTATTATTATTATTAATTATTATTTATTTATTATTATTATTATTATTATTATTATTATTATTATTATTAATTAATTTTATGCTCTTTCATTTGATACCTAATTTGTTGCTCTATCTTGTTTAGATCAAAAGTTAAAGTGCAAAACATAATTCAAGGGACCCCGGAATTGGCGCTTTGGCCGATTTCAAGGCAGAAAATTTAAAGCTCCATGCGGCAATGCTTCCCAACATCCTAGGTCAAAATAGTTGTGATTTTCGGCTTTTTCAGGTCAAAAAGCATGGGAAAATGTACAGAAACCTATGAAAATAAGAAAAAGTTGATTTTTGAACAGGCCTAGGATCGTGGCATTCATAGTCGCACTTCTTTATCACTAAGTAAACCAACCATATCCTTAATTTGTGAACACTGCGAAAGTAAGAGCCATCCATTTAATAAAAAATGTTCAGTTTTAACCACTTTGCAATATGAAACAGACTTGGGAGTTATGGAGTCCTTATACATATATTGTGGCCTACGGATCACCGATTTGTGGTGGCATATCAAGTAGGCTTACTATAATTAATGAATTATATTGAAATGAATAATTAGGGGTCACCAGTCTGGGATACAGCCCAAACAAGTAATATTTAATAAGGAGGGAGAAATTACCTTGTTGTTTTATGTTTAATTAGAAAAATAAATTAATTATTTGTTCACAGTGATTAACAATTCTATAACGGTATTTGTACTATATCACAAATGACTGATTATTATTAGCAATAAGAAATGGTTACACAGTATAATCGTTAAGTACAATGATGACAAACACTAATTTAGATAGGCTAATGAGATATGCGACAGTGAACACACAATAAGTAATTAAGCCAATAATAACGGAGATAATGAAAGTACGGTATGGTACAGTGGGCATATCATACTTTTCCGAGTCCGAATTTCATTCTGGCTAATATGTATTTTTATGTAAAATTTAATTCTAAGAGGGGTTTCTTTTCTGCAACTTTTCCCAAAAATCGCGTTATCATGTTCAAAATTGTGGTTTTCTGTTCTATGTTGAAATATCGAATATTCAGTTGAACACAACCTCATATTTTTAACCCTTTGTCATACTTTGTTGCCATTTAGACACATTAACTTTGCTTAACTCTTACACAGGTTTAATACATACATGCATACATAATAAAAAAATCTACTCCATTTGAATCTTTGTAACCATTTGGACGCAGAAGGCGAAGTTCAACATTCTCTCAATAGATGGCTCTGAGCAAGGAGGAAGTAATGGCCTCATTAGTTGAAGCTCTCACGCAGAGGTCAGAGGAGGAGAAGATCTCTGGGATATTCTTTGATGGCAAGCAGGATAGGAACACAACGGTGTTGAAATATGACGAAGTGACAGGGAGATTTGATCCTGGCAAAGTGATCGAGGAGCATTACACTATCACGTGGGAGCCTCAAGAAAAGTACCTCTTCCATTTCACTCCCGAGGAACCTGAGGAAGGAGAAAAGCCTGCTCACAAGATCGCTCAGGGCCTGCATGAGTGGCTTCTGGATCACGGAGCTGACGAGAGCCTTGTAATGATTGGAGGAGACTCTACCAACACCAACACGGGGTGGTCTGGAGGCGCCATAGCCCTATTGGAGAAGATGCTGGGACGTAAGTGTCACTGGATGATCTGTCAGCTCCATGTGAACGAGCTCCCCCTGAGGTACTTAATCATCAAGCTGGACGGCCCTGTAACTCCCCGGTCAGGCTTCAGTGGGCCTATTGGAAAACTTCTTGAGAAAGTGAATGAACTTGAGGTCAACTTCAAACCAGTGGAAGGAACTGAAGATATCATAGAGCTGCCAGTAGAGATAGTCAAATCTCTCTCCACAGACCAGCACAACTGCTATTCTGATCAAAGCCATCAAGTCTGGAAGTCTCAGTCCACAGTTGGCTGGTCTCAAGTGCGGACCTCTGAACCAATCCAGGTGGCTCACTACTGCACAGGCCATCTTGCTGTTGTGGATGAGGGAGCACGGACTGAAGGGGGAGGTGTTGAGGAGGCTCGAGGTCCTCGTGAAGTTCTGCCTTAACTTCTACTTCAAAATGTACTATGACATCAAAGTGAAGCACCACCTCAAATTTGGTCCTGCATACGTTTTTTCAAGCCTGAGGCTGCTGAGGAACCAGACTACCGAGGTCAGGAACGTCATCTCTGCTGCAGTGATAAGAGGAGCTTACCACGCACATCCTGAGAACATCCTGGCTTCATTCCTGCGCAGTGAGGATGAGCATCAGAGAGTTTTTGCTGTGAGCCAGATAGTTCTAGAAGATCAGAAAAGGAAGAGACTTTGGTGATACGACAGTGAGGCCCCATAAAAATCCCAAAGTCAATCTGCAAGCCACTTCACCTGAGGATCTCATCAACTGGGAATCAGAGAATATTTACGAGCCTATTTTCACCTGCAAGATGACCTTGACTGAGCTCGAGGATCTCAGGAAAATTCCACTCAAAGTGGACGCTTTCTCTGTTCATACTCAGTCCTGCGAGAGAGCTGTACAGGAAGTCTCAACTGCTTCCCAAGCTGTGTACGGTCACGAGAGGAGAGATGGGTGGGTGAGAGCCAGGATAGACCATCAAGAAATGCTCCCAGTGTTCAGATCGAAGGAGAACATACTGAAGAGCTTTTCAGGTTCGAGTGGCTGATGAAGAGGCTGAAGCCATCGTTAATGCTCATAAGAGCTGAAAGTCCTCATAAGATCATAATATAAGATCTTATGAGGTCACGCTTTTCAGGGATCCAGGAAGAACAGGCGTGTAAACCTACACGTGGAGGTGGCAAGTCTCCCGCTACTCGATCAGAGTAGAGTTGGTGAGCCGCACCTATTCTTTGAAGAAAAACTTAAAATTCTTAAGTTTTACGTGAAATCTAAACATTTTTTCAGCACCCAGAGGTATTGAAACACGCAAGAAAGCAAGGATGAGGTCAGAAAAGCAGCTTTTAGACTAAATCATACGCAGAACAGCTGCGTGCTTTGGTTTGGGTGCCCTGAGGCTGCGTTGGTTAGGCAGCCTTCAAATCAGAAAATCGCGATTTTGACCATGAAAATTAGATTTTTCGGAAAAGTTGCAAATAATAAACCCATCTTAGAATTAATTTTTACATAGGAATACATATTAGCCACTTTGTTTTTCCAAAATTTTGACCCTGAACCAAGAGTATGATGTCCTAATGGTACAATAAATGGATTAGGTCAGTAAAATGAAATGCATAAAAGAACACATAAACAAATGGATACAAATACAGTAAGATGGTTGAAACGGTAAAATAATTGAAAAGGCTTACTGTAGTTGTAATAGGAAAGTTAGTTTGCCGATTGTTTGCGTACACTTGGGCCTACTCGATTAAGCAGAGCTCGTGGACTTTTCAGCCTTGAATCCTGAATAGTCTAGCGCGACGTAACAAAACACTGTAGGCAGAGTGGGGATCTACAAGAAACTTACCGACCTGCGATTTCGACGTGGATAACTCTGAAGACTGTCAGGGGCCTACGTGAAGGTTGACCGTACTGCGTTTCGACATAGATAGTCTGAGGATGTATTGACCTACCGGCAGGATGATGTGTTAAGGGCCTGTTGATAGACTTGTTGAAAGGGCGCCGATCGAATTGTGGTGAAGGATAAGTGAAGCCAAGGCCAGAAGGATGACGCCGGTAGAGTGATGTTTGCTTCCGGCGGGATGAAATTGTAGGTCGCCTCAAGTGTTGATTCGCTTCGTGTATCGTTGAACTGTCGCTTGAAGGATTGAGGTCGAACGGCGCTACGTGAAAGGGGAGATTCACGAGGAGGAGTAACGAGCAGAGTCTTTCCTTGTGAACAGACGTGTTTTATCGAGTGTCCTGTTATCAATTGAATAAGTGGTTTTCGTTGAAGTGTTTTAAAAAAAAATAGTGTTCGGTGCATTCATAATTAAATTACTTCGTGCTACTAATCATTCATTAACGAATATATTTCATTTATTGTCGTTATTCAATACTATATTATTTGATCAAACGTGGCTTGCCGTGTTGTTTTTCAAATCTATCAAAAAACGTGCTGACATAAGGTTCATTTTTCCTTCCTTCGAGAGGTCAGGTAGAGTGTTGTCCCGCACCGTGTGAAGAAAAGGGAAAAAAGTCGGGTCAAATCGCGGACAGATAAGTGTTATAAATACTCTTCTTTTACAGATCTTTTGTCGGTAGCTTAATTCTATATGCATTTAGTATAAATTTGTGTTACAAGAACCTGTTTCTGCGTTTCAAAAACGCGGTAGACCTACATTGTAATTTATTAATTTCCAAACGCTTGTATTTTTTGTTGTTGTTGTTGTTGTTTAACTATTAAAAGCATGGCACCCCCGTCAAGTACTTGCAGTCGCTGTGAAGGGAAATTTGCCGCTTACGCGTTTACAATGGCTAATAATAATGAACAGTTAGTTTGCAGGTGGTGCTCAAACTTAAAAGTGCTGAGGAACGAGTTAGAACGTGAGAAGGAGGCCAGAGTAAGCCTTGAAGAAAGGGTGATGCTCCTGACGGCAAATTTAGAATCCCTTGAGACTCCAGTTGCGACCCCTCCTGCCTCAGTTTCATTAATAATATAAATAGTATTAATAGCCCTCTCTCTTCTCCTAGTTCCCAACCCTTCGTTCGAGTGCGTAATGGAGCCCCATTGAGAAAACCTAAGACATGCCTACCAGTAATAACAAACAATAAGTTTTCTGTTTTAGGTTTTGAAGATGATGATGAACCGGAAATACGACTCGTTGGCGATTCCATTGTTCGAGGACAGCTCGAGGAATTCTGTGGGAGAAACCCTCGTCGTAGGTGCGTTACTGCTACCCTGGTGCAAGGGTGGAGGATATAACTAATAGTGTTGACCAATTTACAGATGGTACTCCGAGGACACAACGTATGTTATTCATGTCGGTACTAATAACGTTTTAAATTCTAGATCGGAAGAACTGCTGGCTAGGTACAGGGACTTACTAGAGCGATTAAAGGAAAAAACTAATAAGATGTTTTAACAGGTATACTTCCTCGAATTATCCATCGTAACGATTTCTACAGCAAGGCGACCTATATTAACAATAACCTAAAGTCTCTTGCCAACAGGAAGGAGTGCATTTTGAGAATTTTTGGAACAGTTTCTGCGGCAGGAGGGACTTGTTCCTCGGAGATGGACTTCATCTTAATGACGTAGGAGCTGCGCGTTTAGGAAGACTATTTCATAATACTGTCTCTTCTTTTCAGGCTGCCGTAACTCGAACGGTCCTAGCGTAAATTCCATAAATTTCCACTGCGCTCGCGAAGTTGTCGCAATTACAAACAATTTGAAGGTTCTATCCTTAAATGCTCGTAGCCTACGAAATAAAAATAAACGAATTTTTTTCTTAATTGCTTGTAAAGACTATGATATAATTGCGATAAATGAATCGTGAGTTAGCACTGAAACTCGTGACTTTGTAGGGGAGTATCAAATTAAAGGTTATAGACTTTTTGTTAAAAACAGAATAGGTAGGCGAGGAGGCGGTGTTATGTTGTATATCAAAGATAATATAGCGAACGTTATAGAAGTAAAGCACACAATTCCAGAACCGATAAATTCGACTATAGCAGAACTTAAATTGAACGATTTCAAACTTGTTGTTGCGGTTATATATAGGCCCCCTAATCAAACAGCTGATACGGACGAAGCGTTATATCGTGAACTAAAGCGAATAATCGGTAGTGAGCAGGCTTTAGTTATGGGTGACTTTAATTGCGCTAACGTAAATTACGATACAATGCAGGGAGACGCGGAAGGTAATCGTTTAGTTAATTTTCTCGAGGATAGCTTTCTTATTCAAAAGGTTGGGGAACCTACGAGGTTGGACAGTATTTTAGATTTAGTAATAACTACGGATGATAGGCTAATTACTGATCTTCAAATAATAGAACCGTTGGGCAATAGCGATCACAATATGGTAGAGTTGTCCTCTCAGTAAGTCACTCGAAACCAGCTAACTCGACGAAAATTCCTAACTTCCAGCACGCAGACTTTAGTAAATTTCGAAATAAATTGTCACACGTCAATTGGGAAAACGTGATGGGGAACTCCAACGCAAAACTAATGTGGGAATCGTTCGAAACAGTATTTAGGACTATAAATGAGGAATGTGTACCGTACAAAATTAAGCGTGCGAAAGTAAACAACAAGCCCTTGTGGTTTACTTCTAGAGTAGGAGACATTATAAAGAGTAGAGATAGGGCTTATAGGCTACATAAGTGCGATAAAGACAATTTGTGGTTACGAAACAACTACATATCTCTAAGGCGTGAAGCGAAAAGTGTAATAAAAAAAGTCCAAGCGCGAATTTGAAATCTCCATAGCTCGTGACGTAAAGAAAACCCCCAAGCGATTTTTCAATACGTCAATAATAGAAATCCAGTAAAAAGCGTCTTGGGGCCTTTGAAAAATTTCAAACGGAGATCTAGTTTCTGAAAACAAGAAATGGCTACCTTGCTAAACGAATTTTTTACGTCAGTTTTTACTATAGAAGATGTAACAAATATCCCTACGGTCACGGACATAATACCGTTTGATAATGGTAATATTTTGGATAATATAGTGGTTAGTGAAGGGGAGGTAACGTGCTATATTGATAAAATGAAAACGCGTAAATCACCGGGGCCGGATTCCATATCCCATACAACTAAAAGAATTAAAAGATAGCATTGTTGTGCCGCTAACAAAGATTTTTAATGCGTCTATTTCTGAGGGGTGCGTACCAGATAATTTCAAGTTAGCAAACGTAACACCTATCTTTAAGAAAGGCGATAAAGGTGCGGCGGGAAATTATAGACCAATCAGTTTAACGTCTGTTGTAGGTAAGCTACTGGAATCAATAATTAGGGATCGTATAGTCGAACACTTAGAATTCCATAAGCTAGTTAGAAATACGTAGCACGGATTTAGGCGAAACAAATCTTGCTTAATTAATCTTTTAGAATTTTTCCAAAGCGTGGTTGACGTTTACGATAGACATCGGGCGGTTGATGTAGTGTATTTAGATTTTCAAAAAGCGTTTGACACCGTGCCGCACAAAAGACTCATTGAAAAAACTAAGGCTCATGGAATCAGGGGTGTAGTAATAAATTGGCTAGAAGAGTGGTTGCGAGGCAGGAAACAGAGGGTGGTCGTTGATGGAGCGGAGTCGTGTTGGGCTAATGTAGCGAGTGGCGTTCCTCAGGGTTCTGTATTGGGCCCCTTGCTTTTTCTTAATATATTAACGATTTAGATGTCGGCCTAGTCAGTACAGTTTCAAAGTTTGCGGATGACACGAAGCTGGGGGTGGTAGGGCGATTAATGACGAAGATAGAGGTAAAATTCAGGAAGATCTGAATAAAATCGTTGATTGGTCAATCACATGGCAAATGAGATTTAACGTTGATAAGTGCAAAATTTTGCATATAGGTTCATGTAACGGTAATTTTGCGTATAGTATGTCAGGGAAAGATTTAACAAGCGTAGAGCAGGAAAAAGATTTAGGAGTTATAGTCATGGGTGATTTAAAAGTAGCGAAACAAAGTACAGCAGCGGTCAATAAGGCGAACAAAGTGTTAGGTTTTATAGCTCGAAATTTTGAGTACAAATCGCGCGATATTATAGTTCCACTTTATAAATCATTAGTTAGACCCCATTTGGAGTACGCGGTCCAATTTTGGAATCCGCATATGCGCAAAGATATAGACAAAATCGAAAGAGTTCAAAGACGAGCAACTAAGATGATTCCGTCGCTTAGGTCAAAGTCGTACGAGGATAGGCTTAAGGAGTTAAAATTGACAACACTCGAGACTAGGAGGTTAAGGGGTGATCTAATCCAGGTTTTCAAAATTATGAATGGGTTTGATAACGTAGATAGAGATAGCTTTTTCGAAATATCTCAATATAATAGGACTAGAAATAACGGGTGTAAGTTGACAAGTAGAAGGTTCGAGACAGCAGTTGCGAAAAACTTTTTACGCATAGAATAGTAAATAGGTGGAATAGTTTGCCGGTGAAGTAATTAGTAGCACGTCTATAAACATGTTTAAAAATCGATTAGAGCATATGTTGATAGAAAGGGTATAGTTTAAGGTAGTAAAATTAAGGCTTTCTGGGGATAGATCCCACAGCTCAACACAAGTGTTGTGGGATATAGGGAGGCAGCGTCTTGGGTTAGGGGATACTCTCTGTCCTTACACCCATTTAAAGAGATTCCTCTGCCGAGCGGTGCCCCCCATAGTACTGTGAGGTATTGAAAAACTCATGATCTTCACTTGCCCCACAAACACCTTGAAATGGGAGACCCAAAATGGGTGCACACACATTTCTACATTACTGTACAGTCTTTACAGCCACACCTACACTTTTCCTCGTAAGTGTATATATTGTAATGTATATGATTGTAAATTTTGACTTGGTCCGCAATCGATATGGACCGTGACTTGATGGATACCGTAATGAAATTGACTGGATTCTTTGGATCTGATACATTTGCATGTCCGTTATAAATAGATATAGAGTGTAACATATTTGTGGATAGTAGTCTATTATGACTAGATCCTCTGGATCTAGAGATTCTATCTTTAGTTTTAAATCGATAATTAATTGGTTTTAAATTGATAATTATTTAGTTTCGTAAAAATTGGTCGTTGCCAATTTACCGCCGGTTTTTACATAAATTTCTTATGTTCTTGTGGTTCGGAACCCACGTAAAATTGTAGGTCCCCTCCGCCACCACGGAGGACATACACAATACACGATTACGAACACAGTTAGGTAGACCAGCCATGAGTGGATCCTAGGGTCTTTGTTGGTCTGAAACATTATTATAACATTATATAGGCTCGTAAGACGCTAACTTCTCGCGGGCCTTTTTGGGAAAAACAAGCACCCTTTTGTCCCCTTCTCCTTGAAAACCACGTGTGTTTTTCGGTCTCTGGTAGTAGTATAGCCGCAAAAGGGGAGAGTGCAGGAATGTTGCAGGTTATTATGTAATGTTGCAAAGGGGGGTGGGGGTTGTTGCAAAGGGTGGGGGGGATGTTGCAAAGGGGGCGGGGTTGTTGCAAAGGGAGTATGTTGCAAAGGGGGGGTGGGGGAAATGGGGTGGGGGGGAAACTTGGAGGCGGCGTTATCCCCCAAGAGAAAGAAGGAGGAGGAGAGAAAGGAGGAGAGGTGTTCACCTGGCAGGAGCCAAGTGCACACTAAGACTTCCAGCCGGGCTGGCGTTGTTTTATAGGCTCCTAATCAGCCAGAATCAGCCAGTTGGCTGAGCCAAGGTGAGAGAGACGCCTGAAGGAGAGAGAGAGAGAGAGATGCCTGTAGGAGGGAGAGACGCCTGAAGAAGAGAGAGACGCCTGTAGGAGGGAGAGACGCCTGAAGGAGAGAGGATAGGTACACATGCAGGAGTACACATGCAGTAGGTACACATGCAGTAGGTACACACATACGTATACATGCAGGAGTACACATGCAGTACACATGCTGGAGGTACACGCACACATGCAGTAGGTACACATGCTGGATGTACACATGCAGTACACATGCTGGAGGCAAACATGCAGGAGAGAGAGAGAGAGACGCCTGAAGGAGGAAGATACATGCAGGAGAGAGAGAGAGAGAGAGCTGAAGGAGGGAGAGAGACACCTGAAGGACAGAGTGGAGTTCTCCCCAATTTATTTTCGTTTCCCTAACCTAAGAGGCCACTATGGGGTTTACCAAAGGGCCTGAAATAGAAGGAGCAGAGCTCCTTACTCGGCCGGAGCCGAGGGGGGAATGGTTCTTCGCCAGCTTCGCGATCTTTATAATCCTCTATTCTGGCTGAGTTGCCAGATAGCGCAAGGTAATCCAGATAGCGCCATGTGTCCCATTAATCGTGTAACACATATATAACGGCTGTTATTCCAAATGTACTTGTATATATAATAAACTAATGAATCATATAAAATACCACAATATATATTTATATGGTTATACAAGATTCAACCGTATAAAATAACACAAGCGCCTCTTTCATTACGCTTTAATAGAATTTACAAAGTTACCCTATTTCGTTAGACAGAAAACGAATTTTTATAAGGGTTACCCAACTAATTATCCACCATTCAATAAATAATAGCAAACGTGAATAAAGAGTTCCAATTCAATGGGTAACTATATCGACATAAGCTTATTATTGTAAACGTTTGCTCCCAATATAAATTTTCCTAAATAACAGTAAAACCAATTAATTATGAAATTCATTTAAATACAGCTTCATTAAACTGAAGATGAACGAAACAAATAACATAGTTTATCCATAATTCCAGATAGCGCCATGTGTCCCATTAATCGTGTAACACATATATAACGGCTGTTATTCCAAATGTACTGTATATATATAAACTAATGAATCATATAAAATACCACAATATATATTTATATGGTTATACAAGATTCAACCGTATAAAATAACACAAGCGCCTCTTTCATTACGCTTTAATAGAATTTACAAAGTTACCCTATTTCGTTAGACAGAAAACGAATTTTATAAGGGTTACCCAACTAATTATCCACCATTCAATAAATAATAGCAAACGTGAATAAAGAGTTCCAATTCAATGGGTAA
Source organism: Bathynomus jamesi (assembly GCA_023014485.1). Taxonomy (NCBI): domain Eukaryota; kingdom Metazoa; phylum Arthropoda; class Malacostraca; order Isopoda; family Cirolanidae; genus Bathynomus; species Bathynomus jamesi. The sequence goes on from JAJOZX010001652.1 coordinate 820,449, forward strand.
CTATATCGACATAAGCTTATTATTGTAACGTTTGCTCCCAATATAAATTTTCCTAAATAACAGTAAAACCAATTAATTATGAAACTTCATTTAAATACAGCTTCATTAAACTTGAAGATGAACGAAACAAATAACATAGTTATCCATAATTCAGCCCTCACGAATAACGAAACGAAATGATCATTTACGATACAATTCGAAATACGATAATTTACGATACAATTCCACCAAACGAGATGAAAACTTATGAAACATACAGCCTCATTCCCTGCGAAGAAAAATGAAAAAACGAAATTAAAAGAAACGAAGAAAGTTGGATTTCCCCAAGACACAGTCCACTATAGCGAGGTTGGTTTCGGAGAATTCGAACGAAAAAGGTCTCTAGGGACCTTTTTCGGGCCGAGAGATTATCCTTCTACAAGCTATTCGAGCAGAAATCACCACTGACTTCAGATATTAATTTTATCATTCTTATTACTTCTACAATGAAAATATTACGCGTAATTTGTATGGTGTCATATAGAAATAATGATATATATATATATATATATATATATATATATATTGGGGGGAGATCTCTCACCCGTCTTCGGCCCGACCCCGTTTCATTGTAGAAATAATAATATATATATATATATACCCTTTGGATAACCTTTGGTTAGCTTCCGCCCGAATTGTTCATTCTGACGAAGGTCAAGGGAAAAACGTACACACAATATATATATATATATATATATATATATATATATATATATATATATATGCTACACACACAGACCGTGCATGGAACTCTTCTGGGATAATTAAATCCACTATAGTCCGAGTAAGTAATGACAAATACCGCCTCGGTGGTGTAAGTGGTTAGCGTCGCGGACTACGAATCCATCGGCCCAGGGTTCGAGACCCGACGGCAGCCGGCGCGCAGCAAAGCCCAGCTGTTCCACACAATAAAGAAAGTGGTTGGTAGATAAATGGGTACCCTAGGAGGCCTAGTGGTCAAGACGCTGGGCTAATGATGGGAATATATCCGAAAAAACATCGTAATGCACGATTTTTTTCTATGTAGCAATAATAATTAACTTTCAAATACGTGATTTAAAATAACAGGACCATTTTACCCGAGGCAGTAGTATATCCGAAAACATCGTAATGCACGATTTTTTCTATGTAGCAATAATAATTAACTCTTTCAAATACGTGATTTAAAATAACAGACCATTTTACCCGAGGCAGTAGTATATCCGAAAAACATCGTAATGCACGATTTTTTTCTATGTAGCAATAATAATTAACTCTTTCAAATACGTGATTTAAAATAACAGGACCATTTTACCCGAGGCAGTAGTATACCTAAAAACATCGTATAACCTAATTTGCAACTATAGTTTACCTTGACTTTCATATGCTTCTATCCTGTTTTATTAAAAGATTTTAACTTTTAATAACGTATGAATAAAGATTTTTAACATTTAATTTTATTTTAGTATTTATTCATGCCACGCCGCCTTAGACCACAGCTTAACGTTGAAACCGAATGTTCTTTTTAAAATATAATTAGGATATAATTTCTTTATTATAAAATAAGTTAACAATTCAAACAATACTAATAATTTGTAAGATATAATATAAGGGACTACCATAGAAATGTAAGTGCCTATAATTCGATTTTATATATATGTTACTCGTCCGGTCTCGTTATAGCGGATTGGTACACGTCATAGCTCCACCCAGCTACATCGGCAGCCAATCACGACGACATCTGGTCTTTTGGGCGGAGCTTGGCGAATGTGCATATAAAAGGGGATATTTTCAGTTGGGAGTAACAGTAGCTATTTTCGCATCAGTGAATAATCAACCATGGACCTGTACGTCTCCCCAGACTTGTATGAAGAACGTGATACTGCAGCATTAACCACAATTAGCCTTTTCAATGCTGTGATTGTGGCGAACTATTTTCGACGCAAACCGTAGAAGATATTTGCAGTGACGCTCCTTACAATCCGACGCAAGGGACTACCATAGAAATGTAAGTGTCCATAATTAGAATTTTATATATATACGGAGAGTTGTAGTATTTCAAATACTAGTCAAAAATGTCAATCAATGTTATTTCCCCATCATGCTAAAATCGAAATTGGTAATCGAACCAAAGATATCTTCACATAATGGAGATCTGTCTGTCTGTCTGTCTGTATATGTTTTCCTTTAAGGTCCGATGAGGATTTGACACGAGTTATACAATCTTTTGAAGGGAATACGGATGATATACTGATCAGTCAGCAGTGTCACACATCCTCCACCATGGACCTGTACGTCTCCCCAGACTTGTATGAAGAACGTGATACTGCAGCATTAACCACAATTAGTCTTTTCAATGCTGCTGATTGTGGCGAACTATTTTCGACGCAAACCGTAGAAGATATTTGCAGTGACGCTCCTTACAATCCGACGCAAGGGACTACCATAGAAATGTAAGTGTCCATAATTCGATTTTATATATATACGGAGAGTTGTAGTATTTCAGATACTAGCCAAAAATGTCAATCAATGTTATTTCCCCATTATGCTAAAATCGAAATTTTTATGGCGTTCACTCCTCGAACCAAAGATATCTTCACATAATGGGGATCTGTCTGTCTGTATACTCTGTATATGTTTTCCTTTAAGGTCCGATGAGGATTTGACACGAGTTATACAATCTTTTGAAGGGAATACGGATGATATACTAATCAGTCAACAATGTCAAATAATGTAAGTGTTTTTCGATCTTTTTGGGATAAGAAGACGCAATATATTTTCATAAATTTATTAAATGAAAGAAATCAGTACAATAAACGAATATACAAATATACGAACAAAAACATTATAATATACAACGAGTACGTACAATTGGAAAACGGTTTTTTATCTGTCTGCATACCATTTCATCGTTTCGGTGAGTGTGACACGGGTCAAATAAATTTAAAAAATTTATAAATTCTTTATCATTTGACATATGCATGAGAAATGAGACACAGTACATTCCGCAAACATTAGTAAAATATCCCTGCATACGAAATGGGTTCCATACAACTTCGGGAATATGTAACTGAGCGAGAAATTTTACAATAATAGGGTCACTCCAGGGTTGAGTACCGAGTGAATCAAAATAGTACAGGCGCTGTCTATTTTTAAAATAGACAGCGATCCAGTGAATCCCTTCATTACCGATGATGTCTGTGTTCACAATAAGACTACCGCATTCTCGCGTACTTGGCAAACTCAATGTTTCATTCTTCGCAAACACGCCGATAAATTTGGAACGTGTGACTCGCTCCATTACTTTCTGAAGTGTATTAGCATCCATTTTAAAAGTCAGTGATAACGCTTCTAAATCTATCTACTTCTATTAGGGCTTGCGATTCGAGATATACTAGTACACTAATAGGAGCGTCTATAGGCTTGGCGAATTCCAGCCGCACTGAGATGTTACCGCTCTGCTGTGGTGTTAAATGGGTATTTACGCTAGCAGATAAGTCAGGTGTAATGTCAAACGGATAAAGGTTAAATTGATCAATGAATTCTTCCTGCGTTACCCCATTACCAAGCTCATCACAATCACCTGCAATATGGGTCAGATTACTATAGGCTCTGGCACAAAGAGGTAACACAGCGTCTGATGAATAGTCCGTACCCATTGTTCCACCCAAAGCAGTGCCATTAACGTATAGAGTTATATTTTTAAGTCCGAAATTCTCGAATTTAAAGGCACTCTTTTTATATTTTCCATTCACCGAAGCGTGGTCCTGCATGCCGATTAATATCCTTTTAGGAAGATTTCCCAGGGCAATGTTTTCTATCTGCTTCGATGCCAACCCTGCAGGAACCGTATATAGTTTGATCTGCACTCTGTTAATAGGATATTTCACTGTAGCGTTTAGTAAATTTTTCTCAATTTCTAGTTGTTTTGGTGAACTTAATTTCACTCGCCGTACGCGGAGGTATGTGTCCATAATGTGAACCACAACGGACTTTGCGCCCTCTTCTTGATTCGCATCCAGATTTAAGCAGATCTCAGGACTCGTGCGGGTGAGCTTTATTTTCATATCCACCCCGTTCACAAGCAACTTCTCCTGGAAAGTGAAATCTGTGTGCAACCGTCCAAAACACTCGTATATTTTCTTTTTAGAATTTTTAAATTTGTCCTTTATACTATTTTCATCTTTAGTTTGATAATATCCCTCCGCACTTAAAAAGGTAGCCTTCGCTTCTTTGGAAAAGTTGAGGACATTTTCCAAATAGGCTCGTAGATGATAGTACCCCGTGCCTGCCGATATGTTGGTCTGATTTAAATATACGTCACACTGGTTGAATATGGCGTGCAGAAAGTTTGTTTCAGGGTATACAGCATATTTGTCATCGCAGGCCGTTCCATCAGAATGGGCTATACGTAGCTTAGCGTACATGTGCACACAGCTTGGATCAAAAAAGTAAGGACCTGAGCTGGGTATCACGAATTCTATAGGTGCACTCGGGGAACTAATTGTGTTTAAAGGGTTAATTGTAATAAAGTCACTGTGCTCAATAGAAACTTGGGTTGGCGGGAGCTCAAAAAAGGACAGCTCCGACTTACAGCATTGTGAACTACATGGGTGGATGAAGCGTGCCATGGCGAAATAGTGACTCCTCTCTCGACAAGTGGTAAACAAACTATGATTCATGAGATCAATATCCTTAGCTTATATCAGTCAAAAAAGTGGTCAACCATAGGTTTCATTCGCTTACAGCATTTCTTTTTTGATAGCCTTTTACGTTTAATACCACGTGACCCCTTCTTCGTCCGGGGGCCCTCTTCTTCCCGCCACCACGCATTTTTCTCTTTGCATCTTTGATGATTTCGTTCCGTGTACGCTTTAAATGTTTTTTTAGGGCTTCTTTAGGTTTAGCCCCGGCCAATATGTCTTCTGCAGTGTTAAGGCCTGATTGTAGCGCTTTCCTTCCAAGGTATCTGGCACCCCTCTTCAGCAAAGGAACAGCCGTACGTAGTATGGATGAAAAAATGGATCCAAGTCCACTACCGCGCTGGTATCGCATCCCTCGATAGACGGTGAAAGGCTTTCTATCCATTATAACTCAGTGCGTCGAAAGTGTAGCTTCACTGTTAAGCTCCCGTTACCGAATGGGAAGTTTTCGCCCTCAATCGTTCTTATATATATTGTGATATTGGTTATTAAATTAGTTGCGACATTCACATAATGGGGTCTGTCATATGTAATACTCAAACTCCTTCCTCTATGGTTGGGGATGTGAGCAATGCGCAGCAGGCGTGCCTGGGTATCCCCAACAAACTGGTGCTCCACTATATTACTGTAAATATAGCACATGTCTGGGGACCTTTCAGCCAATTTCTCCATCTTCAATTGATACATTAATCTGGACAAGTTATACTGTGTCTCGTGAAATGTGTCTCTTTGGAAGGCTGCGCTATATCGGCCGTTGGTTAGAATTTTGAACTTTCTATGTTCTTTAAGACATCTGTTAGTCTTTGATTTTAGGATTAGTGTATGTGCAGGGTTGTTTACGATTTCATATACTAAATCATTCGTAAGGTTTGAGTTTCTTAAACTTACGTTTAAGCCTCTCACAACATCCTCGGCCGAACCATATTGACCCGGCCCTAGTCTTACTTCTGTACTGTAATACCGTGCAATCTTAGTCCAAGCGATGCGCATAGTTTCATCCATAGCTACCCCAGCTTTTTCACACTCGTCAATGTCTCTAAGAATCGTAAAAACGGTTTCTTCATGTTCAATATTTAAAAAGACGGTGTCCAGCTGAATTTCGCATATCCCCACCTCATACGAATCACGACCCAATTCAATGTGCCCATGGAGTTCTGTTACAAAGTTGGCTAGCGTGTTGTTAGGGTGTACAGACAGGGACGAGGAGGACGGGAGTGTGACGTAGAAATGGTTAGGAGCCATGTTGCATACTATTTAAGCTTCATTATTGCATCAGCTTTTATATAGGTGTTGAAGCTTTCTGGGTACCCTAGCCATTTCACCAGGTACATTTTTCTCCTTCCTGAACCTTTGCTTCCTAAAATTTTCTCAATTTTAAACACATTTTTTTCTAAATTAAACGCAACTTTCTGCAATTCCTCGCGGTAAAAGCCTCCTGAGATTTCTTCCCCATTCAAATCTTCAATGTAATACATCATTATCACACCTTTAGGTCTCACAGCCCTAACTTTAAAAATCTCGCGTGTCCATCCTTGCTCAAAACCCTTTGCGAATTTATTCCCCGAACGCGACAGCCTTACATAATCATTGATTTTGAAGCGCACAGAGTGGTGGTGGTGGTGGTGGTGGTGGTCCATCTCTTCTCGGGAGCGTACCTCTTTCTAAAACTTCGTTAGGTGTTGCCCCAATCGTGCGATGGTGTGAGCGGTTGTAGGATGATGCCAATGGTTCCAGAATGTCTAGAAATCTGTATGTGTTTTTATGTGTAAAATAACGGTGCATGCGTTCCTTTATGGTGCGCTGAACTCTTTCAGCTAAAGAAGCCTTATGTATAGAATTGGTTGTGTAATAGCTGATATTAAACTCTGTCAACATATTCTGAAAAGCACGGCCTATAAACTCCTTCCCCATATCCGTACAAAAATAGCCAGGAACCCTGTTTTCTTTTAACATTAGCGTTTTGGTGGCTTTAGCAACTGTTTCAGGTGATTTATTTTTCAGAGGAACTAGCCACAGATATCTAGAGAATACGTCTATTATGAATAGAATGTAGCGGTAACCATCGTTATACACAGAATATCTTTGCATGTCTGTTAAATCTGCTTGCCAAATAGAATCAATCGAGGAAGCCGTTGTCTTGGCTGTTTTAAACCTTTTTCTCACAGGCTTATGAAGCGTATAAGCGTCCTGCTCCCTCAAAAATCTTTCAACATCTTTTTTTCCTACTCCGTAAACGTGCAGTCTATCTACGCCGCCGTAAGAGGATGGGGCAGAAATGTCATAATAACGTTTAGTTAATACGTTAGCCATTTGCGTATTTTAGAGGCAGGTGGGTAGGGTTGGTTTAACCTCTTCTTTCTCCTCTTGAAAGGTGTTACCGCAGGGGGTGACGGCGTCTTCAATTGTGCCACAGACGTTGCGTGTTCCAAGTCTTTTAACCTGTTCAGATTTCCTATCAACGTTTTAGGGACATTTATTTGTTGTAGTCTTGCTTTAATATGCTTCCATCCTGATGGTGATGGCCTATCCCACTTTCTCACCAGATCATGGACAATGTCTACGATATTCGATCCCTGTACCTTTGATCCTTCCACAATGATCTCCCTGTATCGGTCCATTGTATGGCGGGATCCTCATTCAATAGATTATAAAGACTTAAGCCTTTACTCCTCAATGTAAGTGGGAGGGTATTTTTTAATACATGTTCGATATGTTGTGTGGCTAATCTTTTTGGTTGATCAGCTGTATCGTCGGTACAGGTCCTATGTCGCCATCGCCCCCGTGCTGTGCCTAATAACCACAGGAATCTCCGTAGGGCTCTTATAATTTTCGTACTCGTGAAGAAATTTCTGCAGAGCTTCTTGGTATAAGATTCTTTTCTCATCAGGTGTTTTTTCACTGTTTAATAGGGCTAACAATTCGCTTTCCATTCTTTTAAGTCTGCTTTTACGGGGATCTAGATCCGTGTCTCTTTGCAGTGAAGCGTACACCTCGTGGGGAATCACTACCACTTTCTTCATTATATTAATCTAGTCAGTAAAGGGCCCAAAACTGAAAATAAGATGGGGAGAAATGACCCTCCTGTTTGCACAATAACTCGTTTTTTCTTCGCTACAGTTTGACTTTTACGAGCGAGTGTACGTATTATGTTCTTGTAGCGGCGTAGGCGAGCCTTCTGATGGGTTTTCATTGATACATTGCAATTTATAACGTTAAGACAGATTTCACAGATGCATTTTAAAAAGTCGGCGTCGATATTTTTAATAAACATCTGCTGCATTGCCCGGGGCAGTCGATGATAGATTTTTATTAATTCATGGTATTTCTTTAGTCTCTTTGTCATTCTGGAATATACACCGTTTCAGGCTCGTTTGGAAATATATTCGTTCGCAGAAGCACTCTAAACGTGTTTCGCGGATGAAGGTCGCAAAGCAAATATCCGTAACGCGTGCTTGTAGCTTCTTTATAAACTTCCAAAAACTCCTTACGCTGATTCGGGAACATTTGATTGGCTAATACCCCAATTTGTGATACATCTCTACGTTGCGCGAATAAGACTAGATATTGCGTATTTAACGACACATCGCGCATGTATCTATTTTTGAAAAATAGATTCTGATTGATGAAGAACACGCTTATGTTAAGATGGTGGGAGTATACTGTAAATGTCTCGGCAAACGTTTTATCCATCTCCAACATGAGATCGTCAATTACAATGATTGTATGTTCAGTTCCCTTTAGCGAATTAACGTCATATACACCTTTGTGGAACAAAATATCATCTTGGTACTCGTTGAACACTGATTGATACGTCGAATAGCACCATATAACTTTATGCACAAATTTCGAGAACATCTCGCCCTTTTCTTTAATGATTTTAAGCATAAACACAGTTTTACCACATCCTGTAGGTCCAGATATAATACATGTGGATGGGCTCGTGAATCTGAATTTTTCTACAGAGTCCATTTCTAACACGTCACACTCCTAAGTGGGTCATTTACAAAATATTACAAATTTTGAGTGCTGATCCTTATATTTCTTCTCCCACAGAACCGACGATGAGGTAGAGCACCCTATCATTACGGATGACGATGACAGTGTAGTTGTGATCTCCTCCCCTGAACCCTCACCAGCGATACAGGTTGCACGTCCAAAGCGGAGGTATGAGAACCCCACATCAGGTATAAAGCGGCCGAAATACGTACCTGTTGCAGCAGACCCCCAACCCTCAACCTCTTACGCAACAACCTCCCCAGCAGCAGCAGCACCTAATATACCCCCTTATTCCGCCCCCCGTTCTGTTAAGTCTACAATAATAGATCCCCAACCCTCCTACGCAACAGGGCCCCCATCAGCAGCACCTAATATAGCCACTAATTCCGCCCCCCGTTCTGTTGAGGATGTTATTACGTTCGAGTTAGTGCGCGCCGCAGCCCCCACCCCCGCCTTGACTAGAAATCGGTATAGAGTCAGGGTCGACCCTAGAGCCCTGTATAGCAATGGAATTGAGCGCGGGATACGCAGGGTAGTACAGCGTATTATAGAGTTTGCTCTTCAGAATCGCGACGAGCGTGAGGTCAGGACGAGTCTGTCCTTTGGGTTCGGGTCAGATGACGGTGATGTAGACGATTATTGGGTGATAGTACCGTTCAGACGTTTGGCTGCTGAAGATGTAGAATATATATTAGGGCGTATAATGCAAGCCGTCCAAAGTAGTATAGCCTTCAATATGGACAACTTCACGGTAAATATTGACCGTGTATTCCGTGTTGCGGGTCATAGTGCCATACCGTACACTCTTAACTTCAATTCTCCAACTATTTACCGAAGGCATATAAACGTCGATCGTGGTTGCGGCTTTATAGCAGTACTCTTAGCACGTATGTTTACTGTACAAAATACACGGACTCAAAAAATTTGGCTGCCTACGATCGTTGAGCGTGCCCGTAAACTAGCTGTAGACTGTGAACTTGAATTTGACTGTAATATGGGTCCTGAAGAGCTGAGAAAGGTAGAACAGGAAATGAATGTGCGCATAGTTATATTTGGTTTGGATGATCGCCGCCGGACTGTGTATGTTTTTAAAAGCTGTGTGAGAGATCGTACAAGGCCCCTACTTATTTTAGGATTGTCAGGACAACGTATCTCCCCATCCGTAATATAAGGGGGCTTTACGCGAGTTATGACAAAAGTCGAAAATATGGGAGACATCATGATTTGTGTAAGGGGTGCCTCGAGTTTGCGGATGATATAGTGAGACATTGTAAAGAATGTCACATGGTATGTGAGCAGTGTAAAAGCACCAAATGTGAAAGCCGTGTAGTTGAGAAGAGAGACTGTGATGTGTGTAGACGCACATTTTTCAATAATAGCTGCTTTGATCTCCATAAATCAATTGGTACGTGCAGGAAAATGAGAATCTGTGAATGTGGTATGTTTCACACAATGGATAATTGGGGAAAATTTAAGCACAAGTGCGACGTAATTCACTGTCCTACATGCCAGGAGGAATATAAGGCGGATGGAGTAAAGCATGTGTGTTATATGAAAGATGCTAAGCCTAAAAATAACCCTTGTATAACTGTGTACTACGATATAGAAACATATACGAACGCTGAAACCAAAGAGGTAATTCCACATTTACTTGTGAGCCAGACCATCTGTGATGAGTGTATGGGTATCGAATGTGACGAGTGCCCCAAATGCGGTAAACGGACAAACGTTTTTAAAACGAATGTCAGCGATAGTCCTGTGAAACTATTTGTGTCCTATATTGTCAAGTTAGCCGACAAGTTCAAAAAAATGACTGTGTATATTCTCGCCCATAACGGGGCAAAGTTTGACACGCAGTTCCTTTATAAGGAGTTGCTTGAACACGAATCCTCTGAGATATTTACAGGTGATCCATTGAAAAGAGGCAACAAATTAATACAGATGCAGATAAGAGGCAATGTACAATTTAAAGATACTTTATTATTCACACCTTGTAAATTAGCAAAGCTACCCAAGGTGATGGGAGTAGCAGCTGAAGTTTCCAAAGGATACTTCCCATACACTTTCCTCACCAGCGAGACTTTAAACTACGTAGGCCCACCACCCCCCAAACATTATTTTGACTGCATGGATGAACGTGAAGACTTTGATCGATACTACGACAGTTTTAATGAAAGTAACCCTTATAATATAGCTGATGAATGTGAGCGTTATTGCGTGAATGATGTGCGCGTGCTTAGAGTATGTTTCCAGGCCTTTAGAAGTATGTACATAGCCCGTTTCAAATGCGATCCACTGCAAGTCGCAACCACCATCGCATCATTATGTTTTACGGTGTTCAAGAATAACTTCATGCCTAAAGACACCTTAGCCATTATTCACCGAAACAACCCCCGCAGTTACGGACACAAGGCTATTTACTGGCTCATACACCTGCAGCAACAAACAGGTGTATACATAAAGCACGCCCGCAACACGGGTGAAGTACCCATTAAGATTAATGGACGTGTTTTTTGGGTTGATGGGTTAAGTGAAAACCGTGTCACTGGTGTGAAGACTGTGTACTCCTTTAACGGTTGCTGGTGGCATGGATGCCCCCGTCCTGAGTGCGGAGTCACCGGAGATATCAACGGTAGGTCTCCTGCCGACTGTCTTGCATCGACCCGCACCCGCGATCAACTTATAGGATCACAGTTCACTCACAAAGTCTTGTGGGAGCATGAATATGATGCACGGATGGAGACAGACGATGTATACCGTGAGGAAATAAAAACGATCAAGCGTTCAATGGTGCTGGATCCTCTCAAATGTGGTGATAGCTTGTTTGGAGGACGTACAAATCCTTTCAGACTATACTTCCCACCTACGGAGGGCGTGAAGCTCCATTACTACGATTTCTGTTCTTTATACCCATACGTGATGAAGAGCAATCCGTACCCCGTGGGCGCTCCTGAGAAACTGGTGGGGCCTAGCCTACCATCCATCAATGAATTTTCAAAAAATTTGAATGATCATTACTTTGGGCTCTCTTTCGTAGACGTACTCCCCCCACGCAATTTATGGATGCCGATCTTACCTGTCGTTATCGACGACAAGCTCATGTTTCCCCTGTGCGTGAAGTGCGCGGAAGAGGATAACGGCGAATGTAACCATATACCCCACCAGCGTAAGATCAGAGGCGTATATACAAGTCCTGAGCTGGCCCTAGCCGTACGCCATGGTTATAGAATACTGAAGATACACGAGGTGTGGAGGTTTCAGAAGCTCCCCAACCTTTTCACACCATATATAAACGCCTTTTTGAAGGATAAGGTTGAAGCATCAGGGTATCCGCGAGGAGTTGATACCGAAGATGAAAAGTCTGCCTATATTCAACGTTACCGCGACCGCGAAGGTATACAACTTGATCGTGTCCAAATTGTAAAGAATCCTGGCAAGCGCTTTAGTGCAAAATTGTGTCTAAACAGTCTATGGGGAAAATTTGCGCAGAATACCGGCAGAGGGAACATTCATTTGGCACAAAGTTATAGCGATGTCTGGGATTATGCCAATGCCCCCGATAAAGAGGTCATGGAGATCGTGAATGTAGGTAATACTTACGTAATAAAGTACAACAACACTGAATTTGCCACAGATACCTCAAGGGTTACAAACATACCTGTGGCGAGCTTCACAACAGCCTACGCCCGTATAAAACTTTGGGGTCTATTGCATTCTCTTGGGCGGAGAGTATTGTATGCCGATACAGATAGCGTGATATTCACAGAGAGGGAGGGTGATTACATGCCCGCTATTGGGGAGTTCCTCGGCGAGCTCACTGATGAGATCAAGGATGAGTATGGGGACGACGCATACGCCGACTCTTTTATCTCAACAGGACCTAAGACTTATGGGGTACGGGTCAGGGTAGGGGATGAAATGAAATATATCGTGAAGGCAAAGGGTATTACGCTCAACCATGCGAATCGGGAGGTTGTTAACTTTGAGTCGTTGAAGGATCTAGTATGTTTGGAACCTCACCAACTAATTGTAGGCACCCACAATTTTCGGGCGCAGAAGCTGGGAGGCGTGAAGGAACTTAGGGGTACGATGGTGTGCCGTAACACCTATAGGAAACGTTACCAGTTACCTGGCACCTATGATACCGTACCCTTTGGATACCAATGATGCTTCTAACTCACACGTCTTGTATATAATCGTATCTATTTGTAAATATATATATATATATAACTTGAATATCTCGAATCGTATTTGTAAATATATGAATATCTCAATAAATCAAATAGCGTTTCACTTTCTCCTTGTGTGTGTGTGTGTGTGTGTGTGTGTGTGTGTGTGTGTGTGTGTAGGTGAAAGTTCTAAGCTCCGCCCACTGCGTGAGTCATGCTACTATCTGGGAGTCCCTGCGTGGTCAGTCGACCGCAGTAAGCCCGAGAGATCAGACGTGTATTCAGATCAGACGTATATTGAAATGGCTACCTTTAATATTGCTTGCACAACGTTTATGAAATGGTATTCAGTAAAGTGTGAGGATGTGGTGGATACCGAAAAACTTCCTATTCCCCCCTCCTATGCCTCTTTTAAAGCCACATTGGATTGTGCGAAGTTCCAAGATGTACAAATACTCTACGGATGTTCTGGTGAGACTGTTGAAGGCTTTCGTTGCACAGACGATGTGCTGAAGTATGCTGCAGGGCTAAACTTTATAAAGTCTCACATACACCGTGAAGTAAAAGAAACAACGCGTGCAGAAGAGAAGCAGCAGGTATGGATAATGAGCCTTGTGGATGGGTGGTGTGACAAGCGGTATTACGTCATGCTACACCATGTCGATTACTCATACCCTACGTCTGAAAATGTGAATCTCGTGATCATGGACAATCTTAGGTGTTTTTATCACTATATTAACGTATATCATGATGAGGTTCATAGTGAGGTTGTGGCTAGTGCCATGCGTGAGTTTTTAACAGATTTTAGAGACGAGTATCGTTTGATGGGTAGAAAGGAAAAATATGAGCATATGTTCCTCTCAAATAGTGCGCCGGAGTGTGGAGATGATTAGCGCCTAGTTCTTATCCAAAGTGCGTAGGCTGGTAGTGACGAAACGGAAAAACAAATATGTGCAACAATTCGAGTCGTACGAACATGCCCATTCACGTATCATCGAGTCAGCCGCCCGTCGAACCGTTCCTGCCTGTGCCTCACACGGCTCATAGTTATCTCAGAGCTTGAACCGAGTAGACGTGCGCTCCTCGAATACGATGGAACTTCCTTTGAGCAGCATTCTCAACGCCTCGTACGATGTGTCCGTGACGAAATCGTTGCGCGTGTTCAGGCGTAATTCCGGTACCATTAGCTATGTACTGGAAACGGAATGTAGACCGACAAACAAACGGGTTTATTTAAGTATCGAGGAGATGAATAGAATCTTTGTGATAGTTGATAAGTGGTGTGAAGATCGTTATAAAATACCTGCTAACGTAGGTACAAGAAGAGAGCAGATTAGTGACGCGCCCTCATACGCCGTTGTATGTACGTTGTGTATAAATAACGATCGGCCGTGCATTGATATAAGGCTGATGTGGAAGAATGCTTCTGATAATAACGCTCTTATTCCTACGCGAAACCGTTTCATCCTCGACAGAATGTTTGAAATCGTCGGATTCCGTAAACTGAAACCTATATTAGACGCGCGTGTTACGGATATGCTTTATTTTGATACAGTTCTTGAATACGCATACACTGCTCTGCTCGATGGGTTTACCGAGTGTAGGACTGGTGAGAATGGTCTAGTGCTGGATGTTTATTTAAAAAGTTTAGACTCTTTGAAATACCATGAACTTTGGTACAAAGCAATTGATCGGTACAAGGCTGAGCTCACCTACACCGTTCACCCTGAAGAACTATTTCTTTATATAACGCGCAGTTGCCGTAACGATTTAGAAGATTATTTCAATTGCCGTTATGTTGAGTGAAGAGTTCACGATTGAAAAGCTCGAGTCGGTAGAAATAAACCCTCGATTGGAAAAGCATTCTTATAAACTTGCGTTTAATAATGTAGCTAACGATGAACTCTTTGTGCGTGCTTTTGATTGTATTCTAGACGTATTTAAAGATGACTTGCCAACCGGTTGTAAAGTGGGGACAAAAATAGTACTGAACGATATGAAAGCCATTCATATCGAATACAGGTTTCCCTATACTTTAAGCGGTGAAATATTATTAAGCCGCATAGACTGCGTAATGCAGAGCAATAATGATGTAATTGTAAACTCGATTAAGACCGATTTTAGTATTTTGAAAAAAAAGTGAATTGTATATATATATTTTGATTATACGCATATTTCTATTGATTTGTATATATATATATATATATATATATATATTTTGCTTGATATTTCTCCTGTACTGTTATGTACATATTGAAGTGTATATGAAATGTATATTTTATTTATATATCACCATATGTGTGTGTGTGTATATTTCTGTTATGTACATATTGAAATGTATATGAAATGTATTGAAATGTATATTTATTTTATATATAATTATGTGTATATATTTCTGTTATACGCATATTCAAATGTATATGAAATGTATATTTTATTTTATATATATATATATATCCATAATTGTGTGTATATATTTCTGTTATACGCATATTCCTCAAATGTATATGAAATGTATATTTTATTTTTATATATATATATATATCCATAATTGTGTGTATATATTTCTGTTATACGCATATTCCTCAAATGTATATTTATTTTCTATATATTTATAATAAAAAGAATGATGCAATGTTGTTTATTGTTATGCCTTCTACTACCGGTATTCTGTATACAACAGGTATCTGGCAATATTTAAGCCTTCTAAGCCAACTGGCTGATTAGGAGTCTATAATAGTGTATACAATGGTATCTGGCAACTCTGTCTTCGGAATACATGGAGCTATCTGGCAACTCAGCCAACTGGCTGATTAGGCGTATATAATAATAATGTATGCAATAATACTGCTAAAAAGAGGTATCTGACAACCAGCCAACTGGCTGATTAGGAGTCTATAATAGTGTATACAATGGAATACATGGCGCTATCTGGCAACTCAGCCAACTGGCTGATTAGGCGTATATAATAATAATGTATGCAATAATACTGCTAAAAAGAGGTATCTGACAACCAGCCAACTGGCTGATTAGGAGTCTATAATAATGTATACAATGGTATCGCGGTATCTGGCAACTCAAGCCATTTACGCCAACTGGCTGATTAGGAGCCTATAAAACAACGCCAACTCGCTATCTGCAACTCAGCCAACTGGCTGATTAGGCGTATATAATAATAATGTATGCAATAATACTGCTAAAAAGAGGTATCTGACAACCAGCCAACTGGCTGATTAGGAGTCTATAATAATGTATACAATGGTATCGCGGTATCTGGCAACTCAAGCCATTTACGCCAACTGGCTGATTAGGAGCCTATAAAACAACGCCAGCCCGGCTGGAAGTCTTAATGTGCACTTGGCTCCTGCCAGGTGAACACCTTCCTCCTTTCTCTCCTCTTTCCTTTCTCTTGGGGGATAACGCCGCCTCCAAGTTTCCCCCCCCACCCCCTTTGCAACATCCCCTTTGCAACAACCCCCTTCCCCCTTTGCAAACAACCCCACACCCCCTTTGCAACATTACATAATAACCTGAAACATTCCTGCACTCTCCCCTTTTGCGGCTATACT